>BPLQ01013868.1:11715-22473 GCA_021605075.1 Caerostris darwini | reverse complement strand
GAAGACCCAGATATCCTTAAGGCAATGCATCCAGGCTCACGTGCATTTCTAAATTGGAAGCAAATTATTCTCAATCAATACCTGCTTATTTCTCTCTCCATCATTCTGAATGATGGCAGGAAGTAAAATAGTTGATTTTAATTGGTAGTTATCAGATAGGATGTTATTGATGTGAGATGCAATGGATATCAATGCTGGTTAATTAATAATCATTGGCTGATTGGTTGCGATGAATAACATGGAGAGTATTTTCCAATGGCAATGCTTCATTTTCATAGTTTTATACTTCTAGTATGTAATTCATACCTTTTATATATTTTGTCAATTGCTTGTAAAAATGAAATCTCTAACTAAATGAGAAATGAACTGAACATTAATTTCACGTAACATTTTAATAAAATTATTTAGTAAAACACAAACAAATTATGTTTTTTAATTTTGAAAAACGTTTCTATCGACTGTCCAAAAATTAAAAAATATATATTAATTAGAACTCAAGATATCGTTCATTAAGCAAAAAATTTCATTTGACACTGAGGCAGTAAATTTTTAAACTCTTATATCTTAAACACTTTTAAATAAGATATCCACAAAAAATTATCATATACTAATCTCAATATGCTGATTCTATTGAGTGAAAAACCTCGGGTTCAGTAAGAGGAATTTTTTTTGAGTTTTCGTTTGATTAACTATGTTAATTAATTTTGTTAAGCAACTATATTGTACAGAAAATTAGTTCCCTTCAAACCATTTATAATGATAACACTTATATAAAACTCTAATGATAATAGCAAAAGTTATTGAAGGTACTCCTCTTTTTTTTTTTGGCCAACTGTACACGTAAAATATAATTCTTTAATATAATGTAACGTAACTCAATAATGTTTACACATACTTCAAGATTTAGAATTCGAAATATCGTTCGCAAAAATATTATCTATTGCCAAAAAATTCATATAAAATTACTTCTGAACAAAGATTTTAGATTTAAAATTTATATTATTCTTCATGAAAAGTGTCAGATATAAAAAATTTCCAAATTTACATGTTAAAAGGATAAAGTAGTAAATGAAGCACGAATCTTTAAATTTCTGAAATAAAATGGATTTTTTTTAGTTGCAAATGAGATATATGTTGGAATAATTATAACAGCAATGTAAAGAAGGCAAGAATTTTTTTTATTAAACGGGATTATCTTAAAAAAAAGGAATATTACTAAGCCTCAGCCGCCTAACTTTATCAAACAATATTAGATAATTGTTCTTAAAAATATATTGAAAAAAAATGAATTATATCTAAGAATTTTAATTTTTAATTATTTCTATCTTTTTGTATTTTTCCATACTTTTATAATTTCGGTTTTTTTTTAATACGAAATATGTATTATATATGTAATATGAATATATATTTTAATGTATTGATATCCATAGCATCTCGCATCAATAACATCCTATATGATAACTACCAATTAAAATAAACTATTTTACTTCATGCCCTCAAAATTTGTCAACATCCCATCCATTAGTCAAAAAGAACAATTAACCTCTGTTTTATTCAGCGAATCCATGGTGAAATTTTAAAATGATTGATGAATTATTTGGAAATGAAATTAATTTTGATACAGTTGGAACTTTAATGTTCTATTTAAAAATGATCACCTTATTAAATATCAGATCAATGTATTTTCAGATCAATGTCAATGTATTTTTTTAGAATTGTTAAAAATTACTAAATATTAATTCTTCTATCCAACTTCTTCTTTGTCCTGAATTATGCTCATAACACGGAAAATACCCTAAATCCATGTAATTAAAAATTTAAATTCTGTGGAAAATTGAAATAATTTCCGACTAACGTAGCTAAATACATCTAATATTAGACACACAAGTTTACAAGTTTTTCAATACATAGAAAATCTGATTTTTTAATATGAACATAAATTTATTTTTTATCGATTATATGAAGTTTTATCTTTAAAACTATAGGGATTACAAAATATTATAATTTCTTCATAATTTTTGCTGTAATCTATGCAGAAGATAAATACTGTGAATAAGATACTATGTTACAATGGGAAATGAAACAATTTTCGACCCACAATTTTAACATACATCTCACCTTTGTGAACAACACTTACACCAGATCACATTACCATAGGAAACAGCTTCCAACAACTGCCGATCATTGCATTTTGGGGCCAATTTTCTCATCAAAACAAGGCCCATCTCTTGTAAATCCCAATTATGTGGCAAGAGGTCACACTTCACAGAGATCAAATACGGACTGACAGCAAGTAATTATGGTGTGAGCCCCGCCTTACGTCACTACGGACTCTAATGACGTCACATGGATGTCCGAAGCCATCCCTTCCATTATCCTTTTCATATCTCATCAGGAAAGATGAGGATGAAGAAGTGGAGAGATGAGCATAAGCAAAAATATATGACGGTATGGGAAAGATGTGATTATTTTATTAATCAGAATGGACATGTGCTTGTAACTGACTAGATTTTCTTTTGTAACTATATTTCGAATCTAAAATCACGATTGGAAGTAAAATGTTTTATACAGAATTTGATATTTAGGTGAATTATTTGTTAAATAAAATCAATAGTAAGAAACATACAATTGCAAATTTATTTTATTTATTTTATTTTAATATTTCTTTTTTTTAATTCATTTAATTTTTATTTATTTCATTTTTATTTTCTGTTCCACTTAACTTTTTACAATACAAAATGAACACTTTTGATATTTACGATTATGCACACTTTTTGATGGGTAGAAAAGCACCGCGTGAAGTAAAATCAAACCACTATCACTAAATTATCTTGAAAAGATATGAGAAGTTGACACACGAAATGAATTTAAATATATTTAATTGAAACACGAGTTGTAGTGAGAAGCTACTATATTTTTCACTACATTTACTGAAAGCATTGACTACAACGTATTTCACCAATGGGAATCGTCCCACTAATTTGTCAGTAATTCTTCATCAAAAGAACACTCAGCTTGTTAGTTCTATTCTTTTACGGTTGTAGGTAATACCTTCTGAGAGGAATTTAAGGGAATGTTATTCCATGTTCAATCGATGTTATTCCATGCGTTCACATATTGTATGGAAAACTCGTAGAATTTCACAAACAGTTACAATCGAAGAAAGAAGCGTTTCACAATCGCAACTGATTCAATTTGTTTTATAAAACAGCAGTTGTCCACTAGTGAATTCAAATATAATTCGAATACATTAAATATGTGCATTGCCTTTTTTTACGAATTCATGTTATAATGAAAAATTATACAATCACAACTATTATACATACTTTTTGATGGGCAAAAAACACCGTGTGAGATTTAAAACACTATCATTAAAGATTAAAAAATAATCATTTTTAATCTTTAATATCATTTTTAATCTTTACTACCAGAAAAGATTAAAAACACTATCATTAAGATGTCTGAATTGATGGGAGAAGTTAAGGCCAAATATTTCTTAATAATTTAAATAAAACTTCCTTAAGCTAACCCATTTTAATAATAGATGATATTAAATTATATTATTTTTGAAATAAGGAAATAAATATTTATTGTTGTTTACTATTACATTTCAGTTGTTATATAACATATTAGTTAAGTGTAATTATAAATAATAATGCTCTTGATGCTCAAATTTTAATTTAGAAAAATAACCTCTATTATTCATACATAGCTAAAAATAAAATATACTCTTAAAGATATTGTAGTAGGATAAATGATGACAAAGAACTAGAAGGAGATTTTAGTACCACCGATTTAACCAAGTAAGAGTTGCGGTTTCTTACCTAGCTATCTTACATCCCTCATCTAGCGTTATTTATATATATAGGTGGTTATTCATAGGCATGTCAAAAAATAAAATTTGTCAAGTAAAATTATAGTAGGGGAAGTAAAATTAACATAAAAAAAATAAGTGGTATAGCTTGAAAGAATTTTTTTAAATATTCTATAAAAAATTACGACCAGAATTACTTTATTCTTGAACCAAATCGAATTTAAGTAAAGGGTCTGGAATCTTAGTGTAAATCTGGAAATCTAGTCTTTAAGTCTGGAAATCTTAGTGTAAATTTTTGTTTTACTGGGGAATTCTTCGTGTACCAATATATATATATTTATAATACTACGTATATGCATATATAATACCAACGGTAACATATAAGTATAATATATAGTACATTATATAAATATAATGTACTAATGCACAAAATTCATTATTATTATAAGTCATACAATAAAATTCTTGCAACAAAATCATACTTAATTAATTTCTTTTTTTAATCAACAGATTAATTCTGAATACAAGAATGAAAATATAATATTATTTTGTTATTCTTCCATGAACGAATTTTTTATACTTCTATATGGGTAATTCAGTAACGGACTATATTTTTAACGTATGTATATTTCCAAGTTTTTTATTTATATATAATTGCAGTTTATAAATATTTCCCCTTCTTATAAGTTGGTTATGTTGCAGAAGTTAGTGCAGTGGACAATAACAGATTATCCGTTTACAGCCTATTCGACTGTTCAGTTGCTTTTAAATTATTTAACAGAAAATAAGATACAGTTCTTCTAATAAGAAATTTAATGGATGAATGACGATCAAATTTGCTATTTCTGAGTGGATTTGCGAAGTGATATATTGTAAAAGATGGTAAAGCCATCATGCATAATATACCATCATACATCATAATATATAAGTTCTGCGTAGTATTTCCCTGCCTACAGACAATATTGAAGTGATAAGAGCATTTTCTAAAATTGTCTCAACCTTTAAAGTAATCATAATATTTTATCTAAAGGATTGTAGAATTAATTTTATTAAACAATAGCTACATGTCAAAAATCAAAACTGTAATTTTTCCGTCTGTGATAAAAATTTACTGTAATGTGTTAAAAATAATTGATTTCAAGAGACTTTCATCAATGAATTAAACTTTCTAAAATAAAAAAAAAATCAATAATTCATTGTTACGAACATTTTTTTGAATGTTTAAAAAAACAATAGGAAATAAATCAAGCTTAACGTTTTATTGATTTACTGAATTCTCTTTTATTTAATAAACAATGCAAAATTGTTTTCCATTATGACCTTAAGTATTTCTAGATAATTATTTAAGAAAGTATTTGAATGTGAAATCGATTTGAATGACTTGTGAAAGAAATCAAGTTTATGCTTACATTGATATTGATTTCCTAAGTAAACAATAAATATTATCTCTATTGATTATCATTTACGTGTCATTATACTTTATCAAATTCCAGCTTCATTATCGAAAGAGGAAACGATGAGATAAATGCTTTTCATTTCAACAACTTAAGCAGATGTTTATTATTTCTCTTACGGTGCCTAAGTCACAATTTCGTGTTCTCAATACCGCAGCGAAAGTTTCTCAAATTATAAGTAGAGAATTCTGCAATGTTATTAAGAAGGTATTTACTTAATATATTTGCAGCATAAAAGTAGTGTTAGGATCTCAAAGGATATGCTTAGTGATAACAGATTGTTCGAAAGAATAAAATAATGTTTTTGGTGAAAATTCCTAGGCCTAACCGTAAATAGAGGAGCAGCCTTTTCTTCTACTAAGTAATCATAGTTTTGGACGAAACTAAGCCATCAATTTAAATTAAAGCATCACTTCTTTATAAGAGAAATGGTAATTTAGAGTAGTTATTTAGAAAAATTGCTTATCTATCTAAAACCTTAGTGCAAAATTTGTATTTTGTTTAGAAAAATCTGGTACCGACAGACACTTAAACGATTATCCAATTTAGACGAACTTAAAATTTACAAGAGAAATTTAAGTATAAAATTTATTTTGGAATATCTTTTAAATATTATAAATAAAAAATAAATATGATTCTGACCCATTACACATAATAGATTGCATAATGATGATAAATTATAGATATAAATATTATAGAAGTTAAATAATATCCTCATATAATTTATGAATTCTTCATTATGATAAATGATATGTTTTAATAACATTAGTTACCTTTTTTTACTCTTTTGTTTATTTTTTTGTGTACTCTTGTTGTTTTTTGTCTTTGATTCCTCTATTCTTATGAATGGAAGAACTTTTAAATACCTAAAATTATTTTAAATACTCCTTACTTTTTAACCGTACTTTCTCCTACACACTGGAAAGAGTGCCACCTGTAGCGGGGTAAAGGGTAGTTGGCCTCGACCTTTGAACTCCTGCTTAGAAACATTTAGTTTATAGTCTCTCATCTCGAAATAAAGCATATTTAAAGCATCCCGGCGCAGTAGTTGACCTACAGACTGTCACCCGGAGATGAAGTATATTTCGCCTGCGCGTATCCGAGTTTGGGGTTTTGGGCTTAGAAGTTGCGTCCTTCCACAAATCTATAATTAACTGACTTTAAAGGTGTTAAATATTGTATGTCTCTAATTATATGTGCGTGTGTAAATAAAGCCGTGAGTTCTTAAACCTGTGCCTCAAGTATCTCAACCCAACCATACCCAGTGGCAATCTGGTTGCCTTTGTCAGTTTTTGTGTAGAGTTAGCAATGTTCCATTTGCGATTAATTATAGAAGATGAAATTGTAGATTTAAGATACATAACTGATTTAATATAACATAAACAAAAAAATATTTTTTAATCGAAATTCATGCAAAAAGCATAATTACAGGAAATTCCACTAATTCCACAGTCATTTATTTCTTTCAGAAAATCCAAGATATCCTTTGTGTAATTTAAAAAGATGACATTCGAAAGACCGGCACTTCCTCTTTCTATTTTTACTCTAGGGAATGAAATGATTTCTAGGAAAAAAATTCAACCATTTTTGAAGTCCAAAAGACAAAGTGATGAAAGTCGAAGATTTTTTTTTATTGCCATTTATATGTCTAATACTTCTTTTTTAATGTTGCAGTTAAGAGAACAGTTACTCGAGTTATATCGACAGGTAAAAAAAAAGACATATTTCTTTTTTATCTTGAACAATGCTCTAGTTGATACACGTCCATTTTTTTATTGGTAGAATTAAGCACGTGGAGCTGATATAATGTTTAAGGCTTATAGAGGAGGAGATTAAGCAAAAAAAAGAAAAATATTGGTTCCGTTAAAGATCTTTACTGTTATTTAGATTTGAAAATTTACAAGAAATTCATGAATTGTATTAAAATCTAACAAACTAATAAGACATGAATTTCTATGTAGAATAATGTGGTGATTTTTTTGACTGTCAAAAACGTTATCTAAAAATTACACAAAGAAGTAGTGAAATTAGTGAATAAATAGAGAAAAAATCACTCGCAGAATATCTGAAAATTAATATTCAAATTTATTATAATATAAAATATTCATAATAAATACTAAATATTATAAATTAAATTTATTTTATATTTTTTACTCATAAAATAAATGGGTTTTGTTTTGGGGAAAGAGGTTTTTCATGTCCTTGGCCACTTTCAATTTTGTAAATTTTGGGACATTGGACTGGATGGACATTTTTCTTATAATCTGTAATAATTTTAAATTTCTTTCACGAGCGTTTTAATATATAATATATATTTACAAAACAATTAAGTAAGTATTAAATAATTGTGTAAAAAAATAAATGTAAAATTATTTTAAAAGATCGTCTGCGGAAAGCAAAGGCTGTCTTATTTCAAAGTGAAAACGAGAGAAAACCGTTTGGAATGGTAAGTTTTTTTTTTAAGATTGTTGTTGCGCCTTTTGTTTTTGCATTAAATTTTAAATTTTATTAGCAACCTGTAAATCGGTACATCCGATTACAATTTTTTAGTAAATATGTTTTTAGAGTTGTTGTTTTTCTTCTTATATGTATTTTATTTATGAATGAAGTACGATTCTGTAAGTTTTAAAGATAAAATAATCAAAGTCTATTATTTATTTTATAAAATTACAATAGATTTTAAATTAAATAATTTTATTTGAAAAATTTAAGAATTAATGATGAATTTCGAACAAAGAGAAGTTACTGTGAATAATTAGAACTAATTTGATACAAATGAAAATAATTAAATCTGTATCCAATAATATTCAGTTTTTGAAATTATTACATTTTTTTTATAACTTCATATGTTCTTTTTAAACAAAATTAATTTCGTTATATATTTATTAAATTAATTATAATTTATATATTAATTAATAATTTAGTTCTTGTGCAATAATATAAATCAAAGATATGAAAGTAAAATTAATGATAAAGAAATAAGTTTCATAGTTAGTGCATTCACTATTTATTGAGATTCCTTCTTCAATTCAGAATGCCATAGACTTAATTACATCCAAGAACAAACTTCAATCACAAGGATACAATCTAATCATCAATTATGCACGATGTCGTATTGGCATATCCTTAAATCAAATTTATTTATTTCATTATACAAACTAACTAAACCATGTTAATTGATTATAACTACATGTTATACATACATATTCATTTAGCAGATTCATTAGCTTATCCTTGGAGATAAATATGTTTTCTATGTTCTTCTTAATCGATGAATATTTATAAGACCCAATTTTAAACACGATATAAATTTCCCTGAAGACAGGCCTCAGGAAGACATTTACGAGAAAAATTAAACATTTTATTTTAATTTACTAACAAAAAATAGGATAGTTAAGCATAGAATTTAAATTTTTTAGGAACATTAAAATAATAAAATATTTTTATTTTTCCTAACATTTTGATGAACGTCCTACAAACGTTTTTTTTAAAAATAAATAACTTGCTATCTTTTCTTTTTTAAGTGATTATATTAATATTACATATGGTATATATATATATATATATATATATATATAAAGAAAAAGTTAAGTTATATATATGTATATATATATATGATTATAAAATTATAATTTTATTTACATTAAACGTATGACCAATAAATTGTCTGTTGAATTTTATGAGTGAAGTTTGTTTTGAATTATTGGTTTAAATTACACAAAATAGAAATGTCTAATTGTGCCTGTTCATAAAAGGAAATTATAAATATAAGTAAATATTATCTGATTGTACAGTTAGTTATGAGTTTCTAATTTTCTAGCAAGCAAGGGAAACATTAATACTGATATACTAGTGCAGAATTTGCAATTTATTTCAAATAATCGAGTTGATTTAGATTTACGTCAACGATGATAACATATAAAATATATTCAATCTAAATTAAAAAAAAAAAATTGTAAAAGCAACCAGATTTATGACTCCTTTCTCTTTTTTGATTAAAACTAAAACATTTTGCTACAAAAATTATGTAAAGTCAATTGTTCAACAATAATTTCTGGATAAAAAGAAAGCAAAAGTCCTAAAAGTGGTACTAAAGTTGTAATGGGAGGGGGGAATGGAGTGCTAAAGTATGGTACAGAAAATGGATTATTTTTAAGTATTTATTTATTTACTGCCCCAACTATTTAAACGTGTAGTGCAAATAAACATGTGCATTTGTAACTTATATCTGACTGCTGACAGTGATTTTAGCAAAAAGTCAGCCCACAGAGCGCTGCTGTACGATGAGTATAGCGGCGAGTCAGTGCGACGTAGAAGTGAGGGCTTGTGTCGTAAAGCCCAGGCGAAATCGCCCAAACATATACATATATTTACAATCTGCTTATCAGCAAAAGTAATAACCGTTAAAAAAACCACCACATATCATTAAATTTGAAATATTTTTACATTTCACCATTGTAAACATTATACAGAATGTTTGTTGCAGTTTAATGTAAATTGTAAATTGCCATTTTGTTTATTTAGATGGGGAATTGGCGAAAAGCCAAGAAAAAAGTTAGAATAGAGAAAAAATTGCAAAAAAAAAAAAGGGGGGGGTGTAGAATCCTAAGTTGCAAAGCTCCCTCTGAATCAACAGAACAGCAATTAACAAGTTAGAGAGTAGTAAATTAAATTAATAATTACCTTCTAAGAATAGTTTACCAAGGTAATTAACTTCATTCTAAAGTTCCATGAAATTTAATTAGAGGTATTTTGTGAAAAATAAAAAATATAAACTTTGTACATAACTTTTTATCATCAAAAAATGTTTAAATATCAAAGAATAAAATTGCCTTGCATTATTCTAAAAAATATCTTATCTCACCTAAATTTTTTTTTCTCGTTATGAAAATAATTTGATTAATAATTTGTTCTGATTAAAAAAAGAATACTTAAAGTTAACTTTTAATTAAATAATTTAATTTATCTAATTCTAAATCAAATATTTAATATCAAGCTTTTTTAAATATTTCATTAATGGGAAATTAAATTAAAGACATAAAAAGAAAAATTCACACTAATTAATTTGAAACTGATGATCAACGCAGATTTTAGGCATTTTTAGAAAAAAAAATGTAATTAATAACAATAACTTAAATACCAGAAAATATCACATAAATAAAGAATGCTAATTTCAAGCGATTTTTGATTTTAAACAAATCAATAAAACTTTCAACGAGTCAAAAAAAGTATGGTAATTTGAATGGCATGCTATTTACCAAGAACATCATGAAAAGGTAATTAATTTCTATTTATTTTAATCAAGGTATAATTTAAAATATTGTTTTTTTCAGTTTCATTTTCCTTTCAGCATTATGTCTGTTTTTGTTCATGTAAAATTATTTAGTTTATTGATGTGGAAAAGTCTAAAGTTAAAATAGTTTTGCTTATGCATATCAATTATAATAACCTTATTTTGGTTTTTAATTACGTTTTAGATTTTAATAAGGT
>BPLQ01013868.1:0-11315 GCA_021605075.1 Caerostris darwini | reverse complement strand
AATAAGGTTATTTGAATACTATTTAGAACCTAAATTTCGCCAAGTCCCCAAATTATCGATAATCTACATAAACATTTCAGTAGCATTACATAAACATTACATAACATCATCATAACATCATCATAACATTACATCTACATAAACATTTCAACCTCCGTTATGTAACGAACATAAATCTCAAAACATCTAGCTAAATAAAGCCAAGTAATAATTATATCGTAAATTTGTTCTAGTGATCGGTAGGCAGTCAAAATGGTGAGCAAATACTATTTTTTAAAAATTTTTAAAAATTAGTTTTTTTTTAAATTTTTTAAAATGTAAAAATAAATTTTGGCAAAATATTTTTTTTATTTTAGATACCCAATTTTGCCACCTGCAAAAAAATGGCGACTTATAGATATCAACATCTGGCCAAACGAAAAATTTGTTAAAAAGAAATCCATTCAGAATAAATAACAGATACATTTCAAAGAAGCAAATGCTGAACAATCAAAAATTTAAAAAAATATTTAAAGTTGGATTAAACTTTCAACAAAATTTAGAATACATTCATGTTTACGATACCTCCATTAGATACCATCAATACTGTCTTCTTGATAAGATAAATAATTCCTTCTTCACTTATATTACATTTTTAAAGGAAAATTGTCTTTCAGATAATAATTAATCATATCTTTTTTCTCTTTTTCATTCAAAACAGTTGCAAAAGCACTATTCCACTCGCTTACCGTTTTCACAGAAAAAAAAGAATGAAAAAAATATCGTTTAATTATACAATGTTAAGAATATCGTTTGAATAAAATAAATATAAAAATAACTTTAGAATAAGTAGGAATAAAAATGTTGCCAGATTAAAAAGTACTAAGAATTAAAAAAAAAAAAACGAAAAATATATATAATCAGTTGGGCTGATATACAGGTTATCAATAAAATTATTTAATAAATACACACAAAAATGATTTCATTATTAACCCATGAAAGAAATTAAAAAAAAAAATAATAAACCAATAAGAAACACTGAAAGTCGTGACAGAAGCCACGGACGCACTATATCCAAAGCAATAAAATCTCGTTAGAATAAAGTAAAAATAAAAATATTATAATAATGATGTTAGCGTAATGTACATTATAAACAAGGTTGGAAACTTTTTTTTTACTTTTGTCACCATTCATTCATAACAATTTTGCATTTCTTAGCATTAAAATTAAATACAAAAACTTGTTTTTAATTTTTTTTTTGTATATAAGCCTGTTTATATAATTGTTAAACCTTTTTGTTGCATTTATCGACAGGATCATATTTAATAAAATAATCAAACGAGTTAAATTCGGTATTACGAATTCATTTTTGCTATTTTACTCTTTTCCATAATGTGATATCTAAAATTTTTAATAATAACTGTAATTGATATTTGTTTTGATTGGAATTTGTCGAACTAAGTTGCGGGTTTGACATTTTTTTCCCCTTGGTGAAATTGGGGTCTTAAAATAGAATTTTATCATATTATTGAGCAGACGCAGTAATAATGTTTTCTTGCATTTAAATTAGGTTAAAAGGATCTCTCACAAAAATGTTTTTTTTTTTACTAATTTTCGGTAGAGTATTTTGTATTTAATTAAAAAAAATTCCTTTATTATATTATTATTATTATTATTTCATAATTTTATGATTGTATATTCTAAACATGTAGGCTACATTAGTTACAAAATATGTTTAGAATACTAAAAAAAAAAAATTACATCATAAATTATAAAAACTTTTTTTTTATCATAAAAAAACTCCATTGCTGTGCATAATTGGTTCATATCGCAAAATAGGAATCATTGGGATTTAACGATTTTTTGTAGCGCCAACTGAACGATAAATCGCCAAATGTTTCTTGCATTATTTGCAATCCACTTCACTTACAATTGTCATACGTTACTTGGCGCACTTTGGTGAAAAGAGTTTTTGACGCCAAACCCCCAAAGCCCCTATTCTGCGATTTTGCCCATAATTGTTTCGATTTAGGTAATTAATACCAATTTTGTTTATTTTATTTAATATTTATTGAATTTAATTCGTTAATTCTTCTAAACAAAGTTTCGCTTAATAATAAAAAAAAAGCATCAATAGAATTAACGTTAAAAAAATTTTACTCATTGACTTTTCAAACGATACTCATTGACTTTTCAAACGATTATAATTTGAATGTTATATTTCTGTACGTAATGATTGTAAAATTCTGCTCATGATATTCTATTTGATATACGTACTATAGTGTTCTTAATCAAAATGTTACGCTATGTTTTAAAGGGTAAAGAAGGAACAAACTAGTATAGAAATAAAAGCTTTTGTAAAATTTTAATATATTTTATTTTCAGCTATACTAATGTAATATTTTCAGAACATTGCTAATCTATTTCAAGTGCTGCTTATTTTTTTCTTTACTCTTACAACTAAAATTCAATAAGATTTATTTTGATAGTTTTCTGAGTTTTAATGAATAACTGAACATTTAAATTCGAATAAATAACTAAAAAAAAAAAAAAAAAAGAATACCTTAGTTAAAGTTTTACGTTACTGATATATCTAACATTAAATCTGAATAATATCTGAACATTAAAAAAAATTAAGCATCTCTTTTTCCGTTAATAAAATATTTAGTATGCTTAAGTTCGTATGATGAATTATTTTAGACCATAACGAAACTAGATATTATTCATTTATTACTGTAGTTGTCATACGTAACAGAATATTCTTATAATAAGCTGCTGTCTCTCTAGTTTCAAAGAAACACGCTTTCAAATCGTTATTGAAGTCTCAACTAATTGCCAGTCTTTAAAAATACGTTTGCTAAAAAAGGACAATCCAGATAACAAGTTTGTTTAATGAGTTACTTCTGAAAAAAAATGTTAACTGAAAAAGAAATAATAGTAGACTCGCATTAATATTGCAAAAAAGTGTTTTTGTGCTTTTTGTAAAGCATTTGTTTTAAATCCTTTAAAGTAAATAACTCGATTAAATCTAGAGTCGTTAAATTGCTAACGTAAATCACTCGATTTGTCCTACAAGTATAGAATTTCTGAGTTGCTTACTTCATAAAACCTTACATTATTTTATTTTTAATACCATAAGCTATTGCTAATTACATCTTGTTATTAAATACTAATTACATCTTGTTAATATTCTCTTGTAATTTATATGCGGAAAAGATGTAAAACTGTGGCACACAATTATACAGTATGAATTAACATAATGGTTCATTTAAATAAAGTCAAGTAGTTAGAATAATTTACTTCTGGTTATATGTCAAGTTTGTAAGTATTCAGTTGCTCGTATTCAATTTTAACCAATAATTATACTAATTACTTTTAATAGAATTGATTAGTAATAGAATCAGAAGAAGAGAATGCATTAAGGAATGATAAACGATACTTTGGTGTGTAATCATTGCTTTAGTACAGAATTTTTAATGCGTATTCACTGAAGTTTTTGAACTGCATTTATCATATGCTAATTTAAGCCAAGAAGGGCGTTTCACATAAAGATGAATCACATCACTGAACAAAATCTCGTTGAAGTCGACCTCCTTTAAAATAATAAACGGAAAAATATATTAAGAGATTTATGTTCTTTGATGCACCTGTAGATGCATAACCTCAAAACATATTAAATAAAGATATTGTAATTAGGATATTTTGGAACTTCAAATTATAAAATCAATCTTAAATTATAAATTTATTAAAATCAACCATAGCAACATTCGCAATCCTAACTTTTGTGGAATTCCTAATAATATAACATAATTAATTCTAACATTAATAACATTATGTTGACATTACTAAAATTAGCATTCTACAAAAACTAGAATTACGATGGTTTGGTTAATATAACAATAAAAATTAAGAATAACATTAAAAATGAAACAGGGGGAGCTGCTATCAACGATTTGATCCTCGGATCTATTTCTTCAATATCATCCTTAAATTACCACGATTTGATTTGGTTCGTAGATATAACGTCATTTTTTTACGTACTCTAGGCTAGACTGGCACTGATAGTTTAATGTGGATTCCGAACAACCAACGAACAGCCATGCTATGATATCAAAGAGTAGATCGTTAGTCAATTGGCCATCACGCCGCCTAAACTACAGCTATTCGCTATTTGTTGTCGGTTTCTTTTCTTCTTCTTTTTTCATTCACTTCCTTCTATTAGCTCACACTCTCCCTATATATATCTTGTTCAATTTTTCAATCGTTAGTAAAATACTTTTTATTCATCCACTCAAGCACAAATAAATTTTTTTAACTTGTAGGGGATGACACTGGATGTTAATGCAGTTTTTCAAATATTAATTTATTAATGAATTAATTTTAGTTTCTTTTAGATTTAAGTTGCATGTATCTAATGACAGATGGCGCCAGATGTAAGAGGAAAACTTCAACTTTATTTGTAAAGAACTTTTCTGCAATATAGTAAAAAAAAAGTAGAAGTTGACTTAAATTTTTTTTTTTTATTGTACTTGTTTTTTAACAAATTTGTGACAACACTAAAGCAACATTCTACTAAATACGGAGAAGGAAATACATTAAAAAACTTTTGTATTACAACTCATTACCAACCTCAACTGAAGAAACTGACGTCCAAAAAATTAAAGATTTGGGGCTTGAAAACCGTCGATTTACAATTCGAGACCTTGCTAATGATGTTGGAATTTCAAAAGGTTCGGTCCATTCCATTTTGGGCCTAACACGCGCCCACTGAACAACTGAAACCCATATCATTCCACAACCACCATATTCACACCGTGCGACTTCTGGCTATTCTCTAAACTCAAAAGACCATTCCGGGGAAACCGTTTTCAGTCGATTGAAGAGATTCAACGTGAATCGGCGCGTGCTTTTAGGGCCATCGCTGACGATAACTTTTTAGCATGCATCGACGATTGGAAAACGTTGGCTTAAACGCATTATGTCCAGAGGGGATTACTTTGAAGGCGATGAAATAAAAGTGGAAGAGTAAATAAAGAGTTTTTGAAAAAAAATAATTGGTCTTATTTTTTGAGCACAGTAGGAATTTATTTCTTGATATACGGCACAAAAAAAAGTCGCACATAAAAAAACATAAAAAGAACTGCATGAAAACAGGTTTGACAGCACAGCAAAATTTTTTAATACACATGCAATACAAAACTTGAATTCCTATGATACATTTTTCTTAAAATTTACCGAATGCTTTTTATTATTCTTTTATACATAAATTTATGTAACCGATAAAAATTAAGTACGCTTAATATTTTACTGTTTATGCACTTTGTTAATTTTCTGAAACCTTCTATTCAGATCTTCATTTTTTTTCCTATCAAAACAGTGGAAGAAAAACCATGTTGGTATATAGTTTTTTTTTCTTTTTTTTTTTTTTTTATTTTTTTTAAAAAAAAAAAAAGCGGATTTAAAAAAAAAAGAAAGCCCTTCAAGAATGATTTTTACGGTCAAGAATTCTTCATGATCATAATATAGAGTGTAATAAACTGAAGATAACAGGGAAAAAAGAACTGATAAGAAAAAAAACCAGTTTTTTATTATTCTTTTTTAACTATAAAATTGTATTGTAAACTATTGTTCATTTTTATTGCTCTGAAATAACGGCTTGAAGTAGCTAAGATACTTTTTGAGTCGCTGCACTTACGAGAGTTTTTGAACTTCACTTCTTATCAGTAAATATTCTATTTTTTATTTCTCTATTTTGTTGAGTAAAATTGGATATAAAAAAAGTCATTTTCATCACAGTTCAAAAAAAAAATTTTTGTTTATACATGGAACATTTTTATTCATACATGTTTTCTATTTTTTATACATGGATAATTTATGAAATAAAAAAAGAAAATTTCTCTTATAAATGTAGGCATTTGAATTTTTTGTAATTTTTATAAGATAAAAATACATTTTCTTTTTAAGATAACTTTCAAAATTTCCATGTACAGAAAGTCCTCAATTTTTCAATAAGTAAATATTCATCATTTTCAACAAACAATTATTATTATAATTGTGTAATAAAACAAATTCACAATACTAAAAATGCAAATTTGTAGCCATGCTTCATCCTACTCACTGCAAGAGTCCCTCCCTGTGGTATTCGGGAGAAATTGTCAGGTGGCCAACAGATTCTCACCCGGAGGGGAAAGTTTATTTCGTGCACCCTGTGCGTAGCCGAGTATCGGGTTTTCGGCTTAAAAGTAGAATTCTTACAAGAAACTAGAATTATATATCTTTAAATGTAATTGCATTTTGTCTCTCGTTAATTGTATGTGTGTGTTGTTTGTGCGTATGTAAATAAAGCTGTGAGTTCTCAAACCTGTGTCTCAAACCAACCACACCCAGTTACAATCCAGCTCCACAACCGACAGCACTACAATCTGACGCCCAACGTGGGGTCGTTCGTACTTCCGCACTACAAGTTTTATTAAAACTGGATGAAAAATAGCATTTCATGTCATTAGGTATTGAATTCTAATGTATTAGAGCATGAAAGATATTTAAATCCATCAATAAAATTTATGTATAAATTCTCGTTATTCTCGCATTCACTTGCTGAAAACATGTACAAAATTTTGAAAAAATTTATGTATTTAGAAAAATTATCATTCAGCCTCAGTTAAAATGTAATAGTTTTATTTTAATATAATAATTATTGTAACTGTGCTTCCTCCTATACACTGGCAGACAAACTACAAGAGCACCCCTCTTTAGTGATCAGGAGAAACGGTCAGTAGAACTCGAGACTCTCACCCGAAAGGAAGTACAGCGCAACCACGCTCTTCTGTTTAGAAACATTTAGTTTACTATTTCTCACCCCTAGAGGAAATATATTTAACGCAACTCTGCGTATTTATTGTGTGGCCTGCAGACTCTCATCCCCAAAAGCAAGTATATTTTGAGCATTTCGCGCGTACTTGAGTATCGGGATTTTGGCTTATATATGGAATCCTTCCACGAATCTATAATTATATGTCTTTAAATGTGTTAAATAGTGTACGTCTCCAATTATATGTGTGGTGTTTGTACTTGTGTAAATAAAATTGTGAGTTCTCCAACCTGTGCCTCAAGTATCTCAACCCAACCACACCGACTTACAATCTGGTTGCTTAACTTGCATACTACAATATATATGTATGTATATACATTATATATATATATGTATATATATATATAGAGAGAGAGAGAGATAAATAGATAGCTTATATGTATATAATATATATTAACAAGTTAATTTAATATAGCTTGTATATTATGATATCGGGAATATAAATAAGATTGAATTGTACATAAATCATATAACTCTAACAATATAAATTCAGACTGAGAATTTATTATCTTAAATTCTAAATTTAAAAATATTTTATATTCTAAATAGTGTTTTCATACTATATAATATACTTTAAGTCCATTTATTTATGTGTTTCAAATTACAATAGATAATTACACCTTAATCAATTACACCTTAAATATTTTTGAGTTTAACATTTCGGCACCTTCACGATTCGTTACTCTACTTTAACAAATTGAGTGAAGTCAGTAATTTCATCGTCAAAGCCATGCTCAACATGATGTAGAATTAATCTAACTGCAAAGTATTTAAGTGATTCAACAAAGATTACTCCACATGTGGCATCTTTCTGTGTTACTCAAATGAGCTTCTCTGTCCAATAACTTATTACTAAAGGGTTAGCATTATGAATGGTGGTTTGTCACACTAATTCACTCACGTTCTCCATTATAATTCTAATCTAGGTTATTAAAGGTAAAGATTATACAATACTATGTATTTAGGAGGCTAAAATGAATAGCTTCAGACCCTGTCATGTGATTATAGAAATTTGAATAATGAAGAAGTAATAAAGCTAGTCATAAAAAGTTAATTATTCGAATTATTAGGAAAGCATTTTCAGTACTTAATAAAAATTAGTTAGATACTGTTGAAAAAAATTTACTTGATTAAAAAAAAAAAAAAAAAAAAAATTGACACTAAAATACGCATTGATTGATGAAGATATTTTCAGATTAAAAATGCTTTTTGAAAAAGTATTATAAAAAATATATTTATTTAATTTTTGAAGATAAATAGAACAAATCAGGTAATTTCTGTGTCATTTTGGGTTTGATATTTGAGGTATTTAGGATTTTACATAGTGTTACACTAGAAGAAACGAATTTTATTTTTACATTCTTTATCTCATTTTCCTTTTTAAATAAAAATATAGATTTAGAATATTTATATCTGTTATCGAAAGTGCTGCCTAAAATACTTTTAAATAAATAATTTGAGCAGAAAAGTTAATTTATATTGCCGTGTGTGTATTATTCATTCCCAAAATGAACGACATCGCCCCTAAGGGTGGTGGAACGATCAAGGGAGTGGGAGTGATAGTAGCCCCTGGAGCAATCGGGGGGAGGGGGAAGGAGAGAGGAGGCTTTTCTTAAAAATAAGGGAGAATTAAAAACATAAAGAAGGTAAGAAGATTTAGAAAAACGATTCAAACACGGCTGCAGACAATTCTGGCAGCAAAAACAGTTAATCCTGGAATATGGAGAAAAGTATGGAGATGGTTTGATTTATGGTGAAAAGTAAGTTTTTGCTAAGAAAGGTAAGGAAAGATTTGCCTTATTTAGGCTGCTCATGGTGACCTTATATAAGTTTGGGTGGAACAAATGTATTCATTTCCGAAGCCTGTTTTTCTTCTTTCCCGTAAATGATTTTTTGATTTAACAGTAGACAATATTTATCAGCTGGCTTCAAGTAAAATCACTTAAGTAAACTTGCTTTAAGTTGACAATGGAATCATTTCTGGGAACTGATATATTTTTCTCATATTGTATAGCAAAACGGTGTACTGCTGAATGATCCAGCTGGACGTAAGATAAGATAATAATAATTTTAGACTATATGCACATATATATGTAAATATATATCCTTCTTACTTACGTTTTAAATAATAATTAAATTTTATGGAATTTTCTTTCACTGTAATTTTGTTTGTTTAGGAAGGAACTTTGCAAAAACAACAGGAAAAATCGCCAAATAAACACACGGAACCCTAAAGTGAAGAATTGCCGCTCTTTTAAAGCAACTGTGAATCACGAATCAAAATAATATCAAATATTTAAAAAAAAAAACCTTTTTTATTGAGACCTGATGCTGACATGCACCCCCATACAAGAACACCTCCACCGCCTTGCTTAACTGTTCCAACTAAGTTCTTAGAATGAAGTTCCTCATTTTTCCTTCTCCATATAGTTATTCGACCATCGGAACCAAAAATGTTAAATTTGGATTCGTCGGCAAATAGGACTTTATTCGAGTACGTTTCGGATTTATTTATCATTGATTTTGCGAATGAAAGCCTAAGCTTTCTGTTTTTCGCACTAACAAAAAATTTTTTACGGCCAGAACGCCCATGTAATCCAACTTTTCTGAGAACTCTTCGAACAGTTTCAGGTGAAATTGAAGTAGAAAACTTTTCATTCAATTCTGCAGAAACTTTTACAGCACTCGAACGTGGATTTTTCACACATTTTCTATTAATAATTCTCTCGTCACTTTTAGTTCACTTTCTCGATCGACCTTTTCTTACCTTGTTTTCAATCCTATTTTCTTCTTTAAAACGTTATCACATACTGCATTGTAGAATGGGATAAATTAACTATTTTAGCGATATTTCGAATTGATTTACCACTCCTATGGTGAAAAATTATTAATTTTCCAATGCTATTTGTAATTTCTTTACGACTGTGACCCATTTTTAAATAATATATAGAATATCATGAAGTAAACAAACAAAACTTAAAGCAAACGATTTTTTCAATGCCATCACAATGTAAAAATTAAAAAAAGCGGGAAACGATAATTCTAATTTTGATTTTATCCAAACATATTTCAGTGTAAAAAGACTTTTGTGAGATAAAATGTTTGTAACATTTTTGATTATTGATTCCTTAAAAGGAAATTTTTAGTATGTTTTAAAAATATTTCATGCAATTTTGTTAGGAATGGATTATAGATCTAATAATTAAGTAGCCATTCGGAAATATTAATTTTGATTAACGGATAGAGACGGATAGATCATAAGTGCACAAACATTTTTGGGAGTCACTGTATATATATATATAGACTGCTGTTAAATGTAATATCCAGTAGGCCTAAAATTGAAATTAAATAATCTATTGAATTGTTATGTTCAAAAGAACTTAACTATATTTATACATAAATATCAACTTATCTCTAAAATTATATCTTTTTAAAAATTTTGTACTTAATCAACGCTCTTTTAACGCTACAATATTTCAAATTTGTATTCATTTTCAAAGTCAGCATGTTATCTTGAGATTTTCATAAAGCATACTTATTTAATTATGTTGTCAGCTGCTAATGTATTTGAATAAACGATTAAGTTAATATTATTAATTACTTAAAAATCTTTTTTATGAAAGTTATTGTATTAACGCAAAAACCCTTTTGATTTATTGGCACAATTAGAGCTTGATTTCTTTTTAATCAGTGGTACCAATAAATAATAAGGAGGAAGCATTTATAATTATTAATTCATGCTTAACATACTTTAGAAAAAATTGTAAACTAATTAAAGAGCAATTTATTAAATATTTACAAAATGAACTTAACTGGCAACAACTTGCCAGCATGTTACTTTATTATTAACAAGAATGCTGGCAAGAATTCAGCCTCAGTAACTAAAACAAAATAACATGTTGACATTAAACAAAATTTGTTTCAACAGAAATTTAAGGAAAGCTTACTAACTCGAGATTAATTAGTTAAGTATATTTTATCGCTTATCACTCAGTTACTGGTTACGTGAAAAGACTCATAAGTTTTCTCATAACTTGTATAATATTTTCTAAGCAGGTAATTTATTTACATAAAACGGAATTTTCCAAACACTGCGTTTTGCTGATAGTTTCGCTCACAGATCTTGTGCTTTCAATACGATTAATACATTTCACCCATGATAATATACAAATTTAATTAAAATTGTCAAAAATAGCTATTGCAATTCAAAATAAATAAGATAATCTTTTCAGTAAACTTTTGAAGAATAGTTATTTTATGTCCTATCCAGTAGTTTTTTAACAGCATAAAAAATGGTTTAGAGTGGATTCCATAGTATTGCTCGGAGAATTTTATAGCAAATATTTGCTTATTTTTTTAATATTTATATGGATAATATAAATAATGAGTAATAAAGTTAAATTAGTAATGAGTTATTATAAATGAGTATGTATATTCATGAGTTTGCTTATGTATATTTATTACC
>BPLQ01013865.1:0-17006 GCA_021605075.1 Caerostris darwini | reverse complement strand
ACCTACATTTTAAAACTTACCCGTGGCAACGCCGGGGTTGAACCCGATACCTCTGGTACCGAGCGCCAAAGTGCTAGATACTCCGCCATCAGGCCCCATAGCCACACTGTAATCTATGCATGTCGGAAATTTTAAAGTGGATTCCGAACTACTACAAACATCCATTGCACCCATACATATTTCTCAAAATTCCTGTTTAGGTTTGTCTCTTTCTGTGTGTGGCCACTATTTAATTTCAAATTTTTCCAAAATTGGCAGGAATATTTCTAATTCAAAGCCTTGAAAAACTGAAAAAAAAAAATCTCCAACCTAGATTAACGTTTGTTAAGAAATTACCCAATTACGTTTCACGCCAATTTGGTGACTATTTGTGGTTGACGAATTTTTCATGGCTGACGTTATTTTTTAGCTGTTGTACTATTCATAAACAGGGTGACCTGAAATAAATAAATAAATAAAACATATTAATCGCTGAATTGCATCCACCTAAAATTTTGTTTAATAAACAAAAAAATTGCATGGACATTTTAATAATAAAAATGCACAATTTAATACTATCTCTGAAAAAGTCCCCGATGTTGTTGACTTGCTTGAAAACATCTTTGTTTTCATTCAATTTAGATCGAAATATATAATTCATCTTTATGCATATTTCTCAAAATTTGTATATGTGTTTGTCGCCACTATTTACATCCAAATTTCGCCAAAATTGGCAGGAATATTTCTAATACAAAGCCTTGACCAACTGAAAAAAAAAATCTCCAAACTTGATCAACGTTTGCTAATTGTTTATTTTGTCGCTCTACGGCCATCTTGAGCACACGTTAGGCTAAACAGACCGGGACCTACAGTTTAAAGTGGATTCCGAACCACTACAAACATCCATGGCACCGCCGGGACTCGAACCGAGGACTGATACCGAGCTCCGGAGCGCTAGCCACTTGGCCGCCAGCCCCCCAACGTTTGTTAAGAAATTACCCAATTACGTTTTAAGCCAATTTGATGACTACTTGGAGATGGTAAATTTTTAATGGCGTTATTTTTTAGGTGTTTGTTATGTTCAAAAACAGGGTGACGTAAAATAAATAAAAGAATGAAACATACTAATCACTGAATTTCATCCATCTAAAATCTTGTTTAATAAATAAGCAAAAAATTGCATTGACATTTTACTAATAAAAATGCCCCGTTTAGTCTTGGACCCATATCTTCTTCAGCAGCCACAGGTAGGACAAGGCCGTCTGCCTACTGGAAGATTTTGAGACAGGAAATGTTTTCTTTTTATGAGGTAGGGTTGTCAAGTCTAAGCTCAACAGTCATATTAAACCAAGAGCTACGGTTTCAAATGGATTCCGAACCACTACAAACATCCATAGCACGGCTGGGACTCGAAGCCTGTGGCACCGAGTACCAGAGCGCTAGTCACTCGGCCATCAGGCCACCTAGACCCATATACCTCTGAATAAGTCGCTAATGTAGCAACCCGAAGTATATTGCCGATTACTTTAGGTTACAGTAGTTCTATTCAAGGAATTCTAAAATGGATATTCGAAACTTGATAGCAAAAAAAATGAGTTTGTGTCATAAGCCTGCATCTCAAGAGAATTTCGACAACATTTTCTTTTCGGCATAAAATTCTAGAAATTTTTTAAAAATTAAAAAAACAATTTCTAAAATAATAATTTTTTAAAATTATATTTTTAATTCTGAAAGTGATTATTTTTTTCATTGTCTAATATTAGATTATTATGCGTCAAATAAAGGATCTGTTTCCTTACTCTTTAGTACTTAAAATGTATTTAAGATCATACGCTTTAACAACATTTCCCAATATTGTGATGTGTATGCCTGAGACTTTATCACAGATGTTTGTTGTTGTTTGTTGTTTCTTATCCCACTTGGCTGGCCAAGCCCACGAGCCCATACGTGCTCATGATTGAAGGGGAAGGAAGCAGCTTCTGTTGTGATGGAGCACCCGTAGGTAGAAGTCTGACTTTGGCTCCGTGACGCTCTTACAGTCATGGGAGACCGGGACCTACGGCTTAAAGTGGATTCCGAACCACTACAAACATCCATGGCACCGCCGGGATTCGAACCCGAAACCTGTGGCACCGTGCGCCAGAGCGCTAGACACTCGGTCATTCAGGTCCCAAATTTGTGAATGCCAACGGCACGTGTTGTTCCCAGGTGGTCACCCACCCAAGTACTGACTGCGCCCAATGATGCTTGACTTCGTTGATCTAACCAGAACCGGTATATTCAGCATGGTATGGCCGTTCGAAATCACAGATGTTCTCATGGATAGCGAAATGTAAGAAAGCTCAAATTCATGTGAAACTGATAGTATCTAGGAAAGAGGGTCAAAAATCAAATTCGCTTTTTAATTTAAGATTGTTCTTGATTATTCAATGTTATATACAACTTAATATTTTTTTAACCGTCTTGTTGTTGGTGAGTGGGTAGCGCGAAATTCTAAGTAAAATTTTTCTTCAGTTTATACTGATGTTGAAAAATGTACTATAAAATTCAAAATGTATGTGAATCCTATCAAACTTACTTATAGATAAAGTTTCTTTTTTATTTCCAATGGCTAGACGAAAAGTTACATAGAAAAATAACAGAACATTAGAATTATGAAGAGCTATGAACCCGAATCGCGGCTCAGTGGCAACGTGCGCCGCTGGTGAGCATTAGGGCGGAGATTCCATCCGCTGGCAGAGGCAAAAGCAAGCAGCCTCAATGACGTTTGTGATGTTCAGCATATTGCCTTGTTACTCGGACTACCTGGTGGAAGTTTCCAAGCTTTATCCCATACGATACGCAAGCGCGAGATTGTTCCTTCTTAAAGTCCTCCCTGAAGGCACTGTCGTACTTCTTCAGCTTCACGAAGACAGGTCAGACTTCTACCTATGGATGCTTCATCAGAACAGAAGCTGCTCCCTTTCCCTCCTTCCGTGACATACGTGTTCTTGGATTTGGTCTAGATGTGATCTACCAACCGGGATAAGAAAAAAAGAGCTAAGAACAAAAATGAGACCAGAGTCATTGCCTAATGAGCGATCTTGCTTCCCAATATATCGACTTCTCTGTAGGTCCACGAAGGGACCCACATCGGAGAAGATGGTCCCTGTCCATTACTTCTCCAGAGTCACAAAGTGGGCAAATAGGATCAGATGAAATGCCTATACTGTGCAGATGGGCGCGCAAGGTGATCGTGTTCCGTTGACAGGTGAAAGACCATCACTGCTTATACATAAAGTAGGATTGTTAATCTAATCCAAATTATTTGTACATTAGGAAGGCCTTTCTTACGGTCATATTTACAGTTTTGAAATTTTCTTCACATTGATGAAACGAACAGAAGAATTCTTTTTAAAGTTCTCCAAAGAATGCATTAAAAATTATAAATATTATTAAACATTATAGTATATTAGATATCATTATAAATTATCTTTATTAATTGATATTTTAAACTGCAGGGTATTGATGTGAGGTGCGTCGCTTCAAGAATGATAAATATGTAGAAAATGTAATGAAGCCCAGGATGAGTCATGGAAGACCATTTATACTGTAGCTAAGTTATGCCATCTCAATTTTGATTTCACACATCCAGTGATGGCGTTTTTTGTTGCGGGTATCATAAATGCATCCTACTTTACACATTTATCACGCATATTGCTGACATATACACGAAGCTTTCAGTTGATCTCCACACGCTGAGCTTCTAACCAAGTAGCCTTTCATTGCGAATTCAACGCGATATCCAGTTGACCACTTCTGCCTATTGATTAATTACAATGTCAACGAGATTAATAACAATATCAACGAGATTAATTACAATATCAACGAGATTAATAACAATATCAACGAGATTAATCACAATATCAACGAGATTAATTACAATATCAACGAGATTAATTACAATATCAACGAGATTGATAACAATATCAACGAGATTAATTACAATATCAACGAGATTAATTACAATATCAACGAGATTAATAACAATATCAACGAGAATGATAACAATATCAACGAGATTAATTACAATATCAACGAGATTAATTACAATATCAAAGAGATTAATAACAATATCAACGAGATTAATAAAAATATCAACGAGATTAATTACAATATCAACGAGAATGATAACAATATCAACGAGATTAATTACAATATCAACGAGATTAATTACAATATCAACGAGATTAATAACAATATCAACGTGATTAATAACAATATCAACGAGATTAATTACAATATCAACGAGATTAATAACAATATCAACGAGATTAATTACAATATCAACGAGATTAATAACAATATCAACGAGATTAATAAGATTGATAATAACGTTATTAACTAATAATAATAGAGAGTTTTTGCATACCGTATTTTGGACGTCCGTTAGCTTTTTCACCCTAACGCGCATGCTCATAGGAAGCATTATTACAGATACGCACGCGCAATTTCCTATGAGCATGCGCGCTAGGGAGAAAAAGCTACTGGACGTCCAAAATACGGTATGCAAAAACTCTCTAATATCAATGATGTTTGAAACTTAAAAATATTTTTTCACTTTAATCTTTTTTCACATTTATTTTAAAATTGCTATTTTTACTCAAAGTATCAATAATAATAAATCAAAAGATAAATACTCAAATAATAATAAATCAAATTTTATTTATCCTCTTTACCATAAATTATTAAAGCAAAAAAAAAAAATCATTAAATTATTACTAATACTCACAGGTAACATTTTGTACGGTCACGTTTTATTAGGTAAGCATTACTTGTTTTGAACACAGAAGACGTAATTAACCTAAAGAATGAATATTTTTGTTAGACTTAATAAATTAACATGTCTCTTCAAACTACTTTGAATAATGGAATATATAAAATTATGTAAACAACCCGGAATATAAAGTTTACTTAACCTGAAAAGGAATTAAAAAGAATAATTTAACTGCGTCATATTTCCTATGGTGAAAATCACATTTTGAAATAACACATGAATCTAAACATAGCAAGTAACTGTAAAATATTCAAAATAATTGGTATAACTATCATTACAATTTCTGTTATGAAATTTAGTTAAAATTTATTTTTTATTTAATATATTTAATTTAATTTAATTTATTAATTTTAATTTCGATAGCTAAGAATATTTGATAAAAATAAATGACGGAAGTGAAAAAAGTATATACTAATCTGATAATCAGACTGTTTTGAATAATTCATATGCTCAAATAAAAATAAAAATAAAAGTATTTTAAACAAAAGAAATATGTAAATTTTTATTTATAGAATAATAAGAATATTATTAAAAATTTATATAATTTTTTGAAAACATAATTTTATAGAAACATATAAATGATTTGAAATATGTAACAAAAGTATTGCTTCAACAAACATCGCTTGTTGAAGCAAAATATCAACCAACTATAAGGAAAAAAACTGTTTTTATGAATTTTTTTCAGGCTTTATCACAGAGTAGATTCAGTTTACATTATCCATTAAGAAAAATTGACATTATTTAGTATTTACATTTAATATAAATTTAAATATTTCTATTTAACTTCATGTTCATGTAAGATTTGCTTTTCGTATTCGGCCGACAGAAATGAATTATAGAATAAATTAAAATATATATATATATTAATTTATTCTCTCTCTCTGTATATATATATATATTTCAAGACACAACAAAAAACCTAAATATAACTGAAAATTTCAGGAAAGTAATACTAACAAACTGTAAATAATATCTTTTTTAAAACTATATATATGTTGTTGTTCTTTATTCCAATTGGTCTACACAACATCTACACTAAGTCCATGAACCTGCTTGTTGTTGTTTTGTTGTTACTTATTCCACTTGGCAGTCATCTAGATCAAGCTCACGAACCCGTATGAACTCTTGATTGAAGGCAAAGGGTGGGGGAGTTTCTGGTATGATGGAGCACCAGTAGGTAGAAGTCTGACTTATCTCCGTGACGCTCTTACAGTCATATGAGACCAGGATCTATGATTTAAAGTGGATTCCGAACCACTACAAACATCCATGGCGCCGCCCGGAGTTCAGCCCGGCACCGAGCACCACAGCGCTAAACACGCGGCCATTCAGGCCCATGAACCCACTTAGTCATTGAAAAGGGTAAAAAATGCAGCTTCTTTTTGTCCTTGACCTTGCGGCACAAAGACATAGGCCCCTCAAAGGAGGAAGTATGACTTTCCCCCACCCTGTTATACCCCGGGCGCAGGATACCCATTTTAGTAGCCTTTTACGACATGCATGGGCTACAGTGGGTCTAATCTAATCCAGACCCACATGGGACAAACTATAAATAAAGAATGTGCAAGCACACCAGGTTTACAAATTTCTAGGGTGGGTTGGGAACACCTAGACACACATAGCAATCACACATAGCAATCGGAATCACATAGCAATGCAAGGTAGAAATTGAATTGGTCATCAGGAATGAAACGACAACGATGAGTATATGCGGTTTATTAATAAATTTACATCAACTAAAGTAACATGGTTTTTCTTTCTAATGCAGCTGGCAAACACTTAGACAGCTTGGTCTTGGATGCCTTAAGGCAAGCGCTGCACATACGTTACTCACTTTGCATTACCCAAGGCGCGCGTGTCACTTGAAGATAAGCCACGGACGCGGAGTAACAATGCCCCCGCAACGCTCTACGATCCTATTAGACCGAGACCTACGGCTTATAGTGGATTCCGAACGACTACAAACATCAATGGCACCGCCAGGGCTCGAGCCCGAAACCTGTAGTACCGAGCGCCAGAGCGCTAACCACTCGGCCATTCAGGCCCAAAGTAACATGGTCAACAGTAACAAATGTAAACTACTAATTCATATCGTCTTCCCACAAAATCTTCCTGTACGCGCAGCGGAAGATCCAGCTTGGAATGCATTGAGGTAACCAGCTTGGAATGTCTTGCACCAGAACAGTACAGACCTCCACTTCCATTTATTAATTGCTCACAGCACAAAGATGTTCTGATTTCTTCATTCCTGATGAATAAATCGCCCCTCATAAATAACAGCAGATGTAGACTTTGAAGATAGGTATGGCTAGGAATATGATTTATCGGATATCACTGCGCCGTACTACTTCTCAAGAATACAGGTGAATAGCTACTAATTTCGACTTCGTATGATCAATTATCTCCTACCCGGTGCTTGCAGTGCTCTCTATCTCGTTTGTAACTGGTTACAACCACTACACATTTTGTAACCGGTATTGCAATATGAGGGGCCTGATGGCCGAGTGACTATCGCTCAGTGCCTCAGGTTTCGGGTTCAATTCCCGACTGTGACATACACTCAAGAGCCAAAACATTATGACCACCCCTACATTTTGCAATGAACTCGCCTGGATGACGCGGAAGGCACGTGATCAGGTGGAAGTGGTATTTAACTGCTGCTGGATATATATATATATATATATACACTGAAGTGACAAAAGTCATGGGATAGCAATATGCAAATTTTCAGATGGCAGTAGCATCGCGTAGAACAGGTATAAATGCGCAGTGCTTTCGCAGAGCTTTCATTTCTGTTCAAGTTATTCATGTGAAGAGGTTTTGACGTGATGATGACCGCACGACGGGAATTAACAGACTTTGAACGCGGAATGTTAGTTGGAGCTAGACGCATGGGTCATGCCATTTCGGAAATCGTTAGGGAATTCAACATTCCCAGTTCCACTGTGTCAAGAGTGTGCCGAGAGTATGAAATTTCAGGCATAACATCCCACCATGGACAGTGCAGTGGTCGACCGCCTGCACTTAACGAGCAAGACCGGCGACGTCTGCAAAGAATCGTAAATGCTAACAGACAAGCAACACTGCGTCAAATAACAGCAGAAATCAATGTGGGACTTGTCTGTTAGAACTGTGCGGAGAAATTTGGCTTTCTGGGGCTATTCCAGCAGAAGACCGACTCGAGTGCCTTTACTGACAGAACGACATCGCTTGCAGCGACTCTCGTGGGCACGTGAGCATATCGGTTGGTCTCTAGATGAATGGAAAACCGTGGCCTGGTCCGATGAGTCACAATTTCAGTTGGTAAGAGCTGATGGTAGGGTTCGAATGTGGGGCAGATCCCACGAAGCCATGGACCCAAACTGTCAGCAACGCACTGTTCAAGCTGGTGGTGGCTCCGTAATGGTGTGGGCTGTTTTTTCATGGCATGGACTTGGTCTTCTGGTGCGACTGGACCGAACATTGACTGGAAATGCTTATGTTCAGCTACTTGGAGATCACTTGCAGCCATTCTTGGACTTCATGCACCCAAACAACGATGGGATTTTTATGGATGACAATGCGCCATGTCACCGGGCCACAACTGTTCGCTATTGGTTTGAAGAACATTCTGGACAATTCCAACGAATGATCTGGCCACCTAGATCGCCCGACAGGAATCCCATCGAGCATTTATGGGACATCATCGAGAGGTCTGTTTGTGCCCAAAATCCTGCACCATCAACGATTTCACAATTATGGACGTCTATCGAGACAGCATGGCTCAATATTCCTGCAGAAGACTTCCAACGACTTGTTGAGTCCATGCCACGTCGAGTTGCTGCACTTCGCCGGGCGAAAGGAGGGCCGACACGATATTAAGAGATATCCCATGACTTTTGTCACTTCAGTGTATATTTGCAATATATATACACGAGTTGGCCATATATATATATATATATATATATATATATATATGGCCAACTCAGTTATTGACAGGTGGACATAATGTTTTGGCACTTGAGTGTGGATATTTGTAGTAGTTCAAAATCCACTTTAAATCGTAGGCCCCGATCAGATATTACTGTAGAGCGTTGGGCATAAAACTTACAACCCTTTCCTCTAAAAACAAAACATCTCATGTCTCGAAATCTGCCAGTAGCAGACGGCCTTGGTCCACCATGGGGCTGTTGGGCCACTGATGATGACTGTAATATGATTCCGAGTCACCTAGATGTATAACTCCCTACCATAAGTCTGTATACACCTAATGCTGGGACACTTCGTATTTATAGTTTTAAAAATTGTACTGTAGTGTATTATTTATTAACAGTACAAGCGTTTTGAAAATTATGCAATTTTTATTTACTCTTTCTTTAGAGCAGTATTCAGTAAAAAAATACAATCGTAGTAGAAAAAAAAAAATTCAACTACAAATTAAACAGATGTATTTCTACGTTTGATATTCTCATGTAAACTTTTTGATTTCAACTGTATTATGAACATGTTCTGCAGTAGTTGACTTCCTAAAACTAAAATGAGTAATGAATATGTGACCTATAACAATACTGTAATATTACGTTGATAAAATATAGGGGGCCTGAATGGCCGAGTGGCTAGCGCTCTGGTTCTCGCTACCACAGGGTTCGTGTCCCGGCTGTGCCATGGATATTTGTAGTGGTTCGGAATCCACTTTAAACCGTAGGTCCCGGTCTATCATGATAATAGACCGTTGCGGGGGCATTGCTACTCCGCGTCCGTGTCTTATCTTCAAGTTACACGCGCCCCCTGGGTCATGCAAAGTGAGTACGTCTGTGCAGCGCTTGCCTTAAGGCATCCAAGACCAAGCTGTCTAAGAGTTTGCCAGCTGCATTAGAAAGAAAAAAGAAAAAAAACGTTGATAAAATATTTCAAATTTATCAGCATTTTTTTTATAAATTTCTTTCACCCCTTAAAGATATTTTAGTTTCAGAGATATGGTAATTCACAGCACATTCCACAACTGTCATGTTATTTATTATAAAATAACAAAATTTCTCAGGACAATATAAACTAAAATAAAGTAAAAACCAATGATTAAGAAATAAACAATTATTTAAGTATTGTTACGACACTCGCTTGAAATTAACCCCTTATTTATGGGTACTTAGTAGTATTCTGGGGTCTGATGGCCGAGTGACTAGGACTCTGGCTCTGGGTGCCATAGGTTTCGAGTCCCGGCGGAGCCTTGGATGTTTGTAGTGGTTCGGAATCTACTTTAAACCATAGTTTCGGTCTAATATGACTGTTGGACGTAGGAATAGGATAACCATACGCCAAAAAAAGAAAACATCTCCTGTCTCGAAATTTACCAGCAGGCAGACGGCCTTGGCCTACTTTGGGGCTGTTGCGCCAATGATGATGATGATGATAAGTAGTATTCTCAATTTAAATTGCTTAATTTATTGGAGTTGACATGCTTTTCTGGAAAATGCCTAATGCCCTATACTGAAGTTTTAGATTAGACTGGTGAGCATTAGGATTGAGGTTCAATCTGCTGCCATTTACTTATTTCAATTAGACACTATTTCAACTCGATTTCGTTTGTGATGTTCAGCATCTTACCTTGTTAGTCGGAGTACCTAGTAAGAGTTTTCCGGGTTTTCTATCATGAAGAAGTAGAAGACAGACTTCTACTTCATCATCCCACTCTTCCCTCCTTCCATGAGGTATACGACATCAACAAAATGATATAATTAATTTTATATAATTTATTTGTTTTGTGAAAAAAACCCATCAAAATGGATTTCGAACAAAAGGAATTATTAAACGTATCACTAAATAATTTGCTAAAAATTCCATTTAGAAAAATTCGATGAATCCCATTACAATATTTTTTTTCTCTTTCTAATGCAGCTGGCAAACACTTAGACAGCTTGGTCTTGGATGGCTTAAGGCAAACGCTGCACAGACGTTACTCACTTTTCATTACCCAAGGGAGCGCGTGTAACTTGAAGATAAGCCACGGACGCGGAGTAACAATGCCCGCGCAACGCTCCTATTAGGACCGGGCCCTATGGTTTAAAGTGGATTCCGAACTACTACAAACACCCATGGCACCGCCGGGACTCGAACCCTGTGGTACCGAGCGCCATTCAGGCCCACCTATTGCAATATAAATATTTGTTTTTATTTTAAACTTCCAAAACACCCTTCAGGCAGCCTTCCAGTTATCTGAGGAAATAAAATTTTTATTTTATTTTATTGTCATTTTTCTTGATCTTTTAAAAAAAAAATAAATACGAGAAAAGACGCATTACATAAAATTTAAGCTCATTATTTAATTAAGTAGATCCACAAGGCTACGAATCCTATGAGTTTAGTGTTTTAGAAAAATGACGAAATAAAACAAAAATATAAAAGGAAATATGTGTTTTAAAAACAGCTCATTTTAAAATAAGTGTCAACTAAAATGTGCAATTATTTGAACTAATCGAATAATTCCATGAAATCTTAAATCAAACTTCTCATGTCAAAACTAACTGAAATCGAATATGTTGCTGCTGATTATTATGAAATTACAAAACCAAAAACGATTCATTGATTCGTGACCTAGATATTTGTCAATCAAAAAACTTCATTTCGATTACTCAACTGAGGCGTGGCTTACCATTGTCAATCAATGCAGAAAACTGATCATTTTAAAATTCATTGTTTTTTAATAGAATTCCTTCAAACAAACATTAACAATCACTGACCAAATAATGAATAAAAGTCGTAGATTTTCTTTGTTCACAAATTTATTTATTTCAATTTAATATTATGCTTCGTTGTGTTTATCACTTGCAATTACAATGGCTCAAACTTGAATTTCAACGCATTCACGCATTTTTGAGACGCTAGTATTAGAAATAACGAGTAAGAAAATAACGGCGGTTCCATGAATGTTTGTAGTGGTTCGGAATCTACTTTAAATCATAGGTCTCAGTCAAATATGATTGTAGAGCGTTGATTTTATGGCTGGCAACCTTACCCTGTAAAAAGACAACATCGCCTGTCTCAAAATCTGCTAGTAGATAAACCATCACCCGCCCCATCAGGCGGCTCTTGTACCAGTGAAGATTTCGTTTGGTTTGTCACTGTATGGTCATCTTGTACACACGAGGGCTAAACAGACTAGGACCTACAGTTTAAAGGGGATTCCGAACCATCACAAACATCCATGGCAACGCCGGAACTCGAAATCAAAACCTGTGGCACAGAGCGCATGGATTGCCAGCTTTAAGTTGATGGATTAACTGATGTCATTTGATTCTATCTTATTCTTTGTATTTTTTTTATATCTCTAGTTCTGTAAACTTGCCAGTTGGAAAAAAAAATCTTCGAGTGTTTAAAGATAAAGTCGCAATCCTTGTATATGTTAGAAACATGGGTTCAAATTGATTACTAGCTTATGAAATTGATTACTCGCGTCGTTATTACTAATACTAGTATCGCAAAAATGCATGAATGCGTTGAAATCGAAGTTTGAACCATTGTAATTGCAAATGATAAAGCGGCGCTAGCCAGAAAAAAAAAACCCCCGCTAGCCGGAGCGCTAAAGACACGGCCATCATATCCCGTACCAGTGAAAAAAAGAAGAATGTTATATTCTCACATTGGACACCGATTCGGAGATATAACAAGTATCATTTATTGTGTTTAGAATTTCCTAATATTGTGCATGGTATTCTGTATCGTTTTAGAGTCCTAATGCAAAGTGACCTTAAAGCGTATGATTTGGAAGGCTCTTGTTATGAAACTATCATAAAATGGTAGAAAGTGAAAGAAAACGCCTCATTTCGTCTATTTTTAATGATTCCCATTACAGAACTAGTTCCTCCTACGTCTATAACCTTTATAGTCCATGAAAAGTGCAATTTCCAGTATATATATATATGTATAAATTGGGTATATAAACTCAAAATACAATTGAAGAATTGAATTCATTTCGCTTCATAAATTGAGTTTCGTTATAAAATAAATATAAAGCCATGCGTATGAAATTCATACTCAACACATTAGATTCTTTCTCATACGTTTTGCAGGACTATATATAAAACTAAACTTATAATATGCAAGAATTGATATGCACATTGCTCCTACAAAACAGCAATACCATTAATTGACTTAAAAATGCACTTCTAGGTTCGCGGAACACTGAAGAGATCAACTTTAAGATATAAATAGAAACACAAACTACAATTGAAAAACCTAATTAATTTCGCTTCATATAAAATGAGTTTCGTTACAAAATAAGCAGGGCCATATATAAACTAAATCCCTAATATGCAAAATTTGGCTAATATAACTTGAGTTTCGTTACGAAATAAATATAAACCTCACGCATATGAATTTCATACTGAACATACTAAATTTTTGCACACGTTTTGCATGACTGTATGTAAATGTAAATTCATAGCATGCAAGAATTGCTCCTACAAAACACAAATACCATTCCTTGGCCTAAAAATGCAACTTCTAGGTTCGCGGAACACAGTAGAGAACAACTTTAAGGGTGAAAACTTGGCCAGAATTCGAACGAAAACCTTATCTAAAGGAACAAAAGAATAAGAATGCAGAATTTCACGAAAAGACACACACGTGCGTTCTCTCTTCCGCATGGCAGTAAGCGTCCATAACTGTATCTAATAGCTTACATAAAGAAAAAAGAACACCAGCAGTGCTTTGCGGTTGCGCGGATGGCATTCGAATTTGCATTTAAGTGGAATGGCAACAAAAGAGAACAAAAATGACACGTTCGTGAAAGGTATGAGTCACAAAATAGCCCAACCTATTTTCTTGGACGTGTTAATATTTGTTTATGTTCACATTTAAGATTCCAACGGACCTATCAGATGTGGAATAGGTTCCACATGTGCAGTTTGGAAACAGGAAATAAAATTTGTTTTCTAGCAACCTTGTCCATGAAGCAAGGTTTCATTTTGCTTTTAGGTGTATTAGCTTTATACTCGTAACTAGGGAAATAATGCTTCTGTTTAAATCAAAATAATAAACTTTGTTTTTTGTTGTTGTCGTTTTTGAATGCTGGACATACTTATCTCAGGTCTTCTACTACGAGAACTGCTGAATTGCAGCATAGTCAGCGCTAACCATGTACACATTAAGGTTTGGTTTGGTTTGTCGCTCTACGGTCATCTTGTGCACACGAGGGCTGAAAGAATCGGGACCTACAGTTTAAAGTGGATTCCGAACCACTCAAAAACATCTATGCCACAGCCAGGATTAGAACTTGAAGCCAGGGGTAGTAAAAGCCTATTAAATTGGCAATCATGCTGCTGTGATCTGGCTGAGTCTTATTATGAAACTACCGTAAAATGGTGAAAAAAAGAAAGAAAAAGCCCCATTTCGCTTATTTATAATTATTCCTATTACTGGATTAGTTTCTTCACTTTTTATACCATTTATAGCCCATTAATAGTGCATTTTGCTATGTGTATATAGTTTGTGTATAGAAACCCAAACAACAATTGATGAATTGAATTAATTTCGCTTTATAAATTGAATTTCGTTATAAAATAAATACGTAAAACCCCATATATATGAATTTTATGTTCAGCACATTGGCTTTTTCCCACACGTTTTTCATGACTATATATAAAACTAAATTCATAATATTAAAAAATTGATATGCACATTGCTCCTACAAAACACCAATACCATTCCTTGACCTAAAAATGCACTTCTAGATTCGCGGAACACGACATAGAACAACTTTAAATGTGAAAACTTGGCCAGAATTCGAACGAAAACCTTATCTAAAGGAACAAAAGAATAAGAATGCAGAATTTCACGAAAAGACACACACGTGCGTTCTCTCTTCCGCATGGCAGTAAGCGTCCATAACTGTATCTAATAGCTTACATAAAGAAAAAAGAACACCAGCAGTGCTTTGCGGTTGCGCGGATGGCATTCGAATTTGCATTTAAGTGGAATGGTAACAAAAGAGAACAAAAATGACACGTTCGTGAAAGGTATGCGTCACAAAATAGCCCAACCTATTTTCTTGGACGTGTTAATATTTGTTTATGTTCACATTTAAGATTCCAACGGACCTATCAGATGTGGAATAGGTTCCACATGTGCAGTTTGGAAACAGGAAATAAAATTTGTTTTCCAGCAACCTTGTCCATGAAGCAAGGTTTCGTTTTGCTTTTAGGTGTACTTTATAAATAGAGAAATATGTTTCTGTTTAAATCAAAATATTAAACTTAGGTTGTGTTGTTGTCATTTTTGGATGCTGGTCATTTAAATATCAGGTCTGTATACTATGAGAACTGCTGAGTTGTAACATATTCAGCACTAACCAAGTAAGGAGTTTACAACATTATACCGTATTACAATCACATTCCTATATATATTACACCTACATTACACCTTATTACACCTCCTCACACCTACATTGTATCTTAAATTTAAAAACAAATATCAAGGATGTCATTTGTAACTTTCTCACCAAACTAATGGGCATTCAGGCTATCAATTTATCATAGGCATTCCTGGTATAGGCATGAATCATTAAGATTATAAAATTTTACATAGTCTCTGGAAAATATACAATTTTTGGGTTTTTTTTTATAAAATTTACATAGTCTCACCAAACTAATGGGCATTCACGCCTACCAATTTATCATAGGCATTCTTGGTATAGGCATGAATTATTAAGATTATAAAATTTTACATATTCTCTGAAAATATACAATTTTGGTTTTTTTTGTCTCACCAAACTAATGGGCATTCAGGCCTACCAATTTATCATAGGCATTCTTGGTATAGGCATGAATCATTAAGATTATAAAATTTTACATATTCTCTGGAAAACATACAATTTCTGTTTTTTTTCTCACCAAACTAATGGGCATTCAGGCCTACCAATTTATCATAGGCATTCCTGGTATAGGCATGAATCATTAAGATTATAAAATTTTACATAGTCTCTGGAAAATATACAATTTTTGGGTTTTTTTGTCTCACCAAACTAATGGGCATTCAGGCCTACCAATTTATCATAGACATTCTTGGAATAGGCATGAATCAATAAGCTCATAAGATTTGTATATTCTTCGGAAAGTATACAATTTGTAGTTTTTATAAATTTGAATACTTATTTCAATACGTTTGCGTTGAATATGTTTGCAATTCATTTTGTTTTGTATTGCACACAATACGGCAGTTGTCACGAACTTGTTTATCGGTCGTTGAATTTATCCAGGAATTTAGCTACTCCCCAAGAAATATCCACTTGTTTATCTAAGAGCTTGTTTATCGGCTACTGAGATGGCAAAATTGTACAGTAATGTACTAAAACTATCAATTTTTGAAATGGAACCAAAACTAGATATTTTAGTAAGAAACTTTTATACTTATGTCGTAAATAATATTATACGAAAAAATGTATTGAAGGAATTTTATCTGAATTCTCAGTTCTCATTATTAAAGTAATTTTTCTTAATAAAGTCAAAAACACTGCGAAAATTAATATTTACACAACATCACTGAGTTGATATTGAACTTATATCAAGCTTATAATAATGTTCATAATATCGAAATCATTTGTTATAAATATACATATGTAAACTAAATTAATATGTACAATTGTACAATGCATATATAAATATATATATATATATATATATATATATATATATATATATAGCGTAATTTACAGGTTTTTCCATGCTTTGAGGGATCTAGAACAATTTTTTACCCATAAAATATATGGTATTATTTTGGGGAGGATGGATCAGAGATGTCCTGTACAAATTTCAAAGTTTCTCATTGGTTTATTATTTTTAAAAAAATTTCTTTCAAGATCTTTTCTTATTGTATTATTTAAATTTCTTTCGAGTGCTTTTTCATAAAATTGTTTTTAATTCAATATATTTTTAAATTTTTTATTAAATTTCTTTCACGTGTTTTTTTTTTTTTTTTTTTTTTTTTTCTAAAATTGCTCGGAATTCTACATTTTTTAAAAATTTCCTTTATATATTTTTTCTTTTTTTATAAAATTGTTTGGAGTTGTACAGTTTTTTTAAAACATCTTGCACGGGTTTTTTTTTTATAAAATTCTTTGGTATTCTATAGTTTTTTTTTTAATTTTTTAATTTTTTTTTATAAAATTGTTTGGAATTCTACATTTTTTTTTAATTCTTTCACGATGTTTTTTTTTTTTATAAAATCGTTTGGTATTCTA
>BPLQ01013861.1:0-122611 GCA_021605075.1 Caerostris darwini | reverse complement strand
AAGAAGGTTTATGTTAAATATGACTGTCAAATGCAAAAACTGTTCCTTTGTTTCGTCATTTCCTTCTAATAAAATCCGGAATTGTGGTGAAAGATTTTTATGTTTATGATATTTGGTTTGCTGCACATTGGGAAAGTTACTATGCTGGGGAAAAATTTTTGTTCAATTTTAAATTTGCCTTTTTTCTCGAAGCTAGGCTTTAGGATGTAGGAAAATAATTTGTTTACTACTGCTTCCAAATTATCGCAGCTTAGCAGGAAGGAAGTAGCTAAAGAATTGAAACAGCAACAACAAAAATGTACTAAGCAACAAATGGCTTCTTGCGGAGTATCAGTTCATGTAACAGAGCAACGTCATGGATTTAATTCAATAAATGCTTATTAATTCATAACAGCTTATATGAAGCTGTGTGTTACGTCTTTGTTAATCAAGTGTTTGCAAGAAAAGACATACAATTTAAATGATAATTTTACTGATATCACATGGAAAATATTACGTAAAAGCACATTTGTTGAGCCAAAAACTCTACAGTTAGGTGTTTGGCAGCTTTGCAGTTCAACGATGAAGCTAAAAGTGGGCTATCCATTTTAAAAGCCTTAAGGAATCACCACAGGTCATTATACAATTCAAGGTTGCTTCAAAATAGCTAAAGATCATATCGATGACACCAAACGGCATTCTTTGCCTTCAACCATAATCAAAAGAAAAAAATTTGATCTTCTAGAAAGAAAAAAATTCAATAAGAATGAACTTAATGAAGACATAAGTTACAAATGTGAAAATTATTATCAGTTTTCTAATGAAAGAAATTATTTTTTAATAGGAATATAAACTTCAAATGCCTTTTCTCAAAATTGTGTTTTCATGTGAAATGCCCTATCCTTCACATAATAACTCAAAAAGGTTTTTAAAATTAAACTTTGAAATTTATTTTTCAATATTATGTGAATGAAATGAACCAAGATCTTAATTCTATATGAATATATTTTTTAATTATAGCTATTTAGGTTATTAATCCGTAATTACTTAATGGCAACTTCTTGTATTTTCATGCATATTATCTCTTAATTTTACAATATATACAAATTTATCTTAATTTGTATATATTGTAATTTCATAGGTAATAATTTCATAGGTAAAGTGTTTTTGTATGTTATGTTATAAAAAGTGTCTTAATACATTCACTACCAAAAAAATGACAAATGTATAATTTTGCTAATATTTACTATATCTTTTTTCATTTTAATACAATGAGTTTTTAAAAATATTAAATTTTTTAAAAATTATCCTCCTCAAATGCATTTAAGTTAAAAATGCGGGTATAGTCAGTAGTTGAAATAAATTGCTTTAAAAAAAAGTCTCAGAAGTTAGTCGGATACCTCATAGATTTTGAACAGTGGGAAGTTTTCATGATGCACTACTGTTTCATTGTGTAAATTAAAAAATAATATATATATATATACATTTTTTACATTTATGGACCTCAAGTACCTCTTCAAGCCTTGTATAGTTGACTGACGGAAGATAAAAGTAAAATAATGCCTTCCTGGAGAATTTTCAGGGGTAAATGTTAGAGTTGCTTTAATATCCAAACCTTTTCAGATGCTTGCCAATACATGGACGAACAATGCTAGGAAACACAAGGTCATTTAGCCACCATACTTGGCAACGAGCAATAAAAAGATCTCATATCAAAAATTTCTAAACTGTTGCAGCTACATTTTATTTGTATCTCTTATTGTTTTTCTTTTTTTAATTTAATTTTGTTATGCGTGTAATTCTCAAGCGCGCTCTGTACATAAAAAAAATCAAAATTTCGAAATCTCCGAAATTTCGCCAAAACTGATGAGATTTGCTAAGAAAACCGCAACACTAAGAAAACAGGATGATTGCTAAAAGAAAAATAGAAATTTTAAAATAGCTTATTTATTTTGGCCTTTGTTGTCATGTGTGGTTTCTTTTGTCGTCCAAGTTTCTCTCTCTCTCTCTCTCTTTTTTTTTTTTTTTTTTTTTTGAAGTTTTAGCAACGTGCAGCATTGGTATATTGTGTAATTATATGACATCTTGATAACAACCTTATTATTTTCAAAAAATTTCAGAATGATGTAAAAGGAAAAGTCACATTTTGCTATCTCGTCTCTCTGCCTATGAATATCTTTCAAATTAAACATAATTCTTGCTGTAAAAACATTGTTACAGAATTATATAAAAAGTTCAGCAACATAAAAAAAAAAAATATTTTATAAGGACTTAAATCTCTTCCATACATTTTAAAACTTACGAAAGATTAAACAAATTTTTAAAATGTACGCCCAATATAATGAAAAAAATAATAAAATTAAAATGTATACATATGTACAAATTTTTATAAATTGTACAGTTGGAGTTTTTTTAAAAGATTTCTTTTTATGTTGTTGTGCTTTTTATATAATTCTGTAAAAATGATTTTACATTAGGGGTGGTGATTGATTATACATTGATGGAAAATAAAATTCCAATGTCAAGAAAAAAAACATTATTTTAGGGAATGAAATTTTAGCAAAGCATTGGTCTAGGTAAATTTTTTTTTAAATTAAAATTTCAATGTGACAGGTTAAAGTACGCTCGAAAAGAGGCTTTTCAAATGGGAAATGGCGGTACATTAATAACTGCTGTAATCACCACGATTTTGAATGCATTCGTGGAAACGCGCATGTATTGTCAAACGGCACCTGTATTACACATTTTGTGGGATGGAGTTATTGTGGAGATTTGTGAATGGATGACTGTTGCATTTGGTCAGTCAAATTAGTAAAGGTCCATGCTAGTTGTGGATGACGCCGGATTTGTTATTCAATAATATCCCTTACTAGGTTGATCGGAAAAAAAGATCTGGTAATCTCGTAGGCTAATGCAATATGTCGACATTTTGTAGAACCTATTGACCAGCGGTGTGGGAACGAATATTATACTATTGAAAAATCGCGCTTAAACCATTATGAATAATTGCAGCACAGACAATACAATCATCAGTGTGACCTAGAAGTTTACTGTTAAGGTGAGAAACGGATAAAAGTGCTCCTGCTGTCATACTACTACTACATCTGTGCCTAGAGCAGAGTTGCCTATTTGCAATTTGGGAATGGTATGGGTAAGAAGTCTGATTGGGCTCTGTGACACTCTACAATCGTAGGAGACCGGGATCTACGGCATAAAATGCATTTCGAACCAATACAAACATCCATGGCACCGCCGGGATTCAACTCGGAACCACAAGTATCATGTGGTACCAAAGCCAGAGCGCTAGCCACCCGGTCTGACCTCAATAATGGGGATTTTCGACCTATGCATTTAACATATTCATCCCGACATAGACTGCTTTGCTCGTCGGGTTTCTGGGCGAGATTGTTCTGTTTGAAAAGACAACGCTCAATTTACTAAGCAGCACCGAGACCTGTTTCTGTTGATGTAACTTAAATAAAACTTAATAAAGCGAAAAAAATTATCAAACAAATTTTTTTTTTTCAACCTTTAAACATTATCTCTCACAGTAAGATTAATTAACTGGTAATAAGTAAGTGTTTATAATAATAAAAAATCATCTCTTTTTTTTCTCTGTCAAAGCAAACTAAATATCCTACCCAAATAGAATTAAAAAAAGAACATTCCAAACCATAACATTACTTGTCCACCCTCACTTAAATCCGCCAAGTCAGTGACAGAAAGATGGAAAAAAAAAAAGTCCACCTGCCCAATCGATTAAGTAACAAGCCCGTGTGCATCAAAGCTCGCCGACCCAATCCTTGAAGCGACTGCGAGAGAGAGAGAAGAAAAAAAAGTCGTCACGACTCATGTCACTTGTCCACCCAACCCCGAGCGATAGAGATCGCGACACTGTCCGGAAGACAGGACCGGTCCCTCGCGTGATCGGACCGACCCTTGATCCTTTCTCCGTGCTCGAGGCCAATCAGTTCCGCCAAGAGGGCGGGATGAAATCGCTAACGGTGCCAAGACAAGGGGCCTCTGGCAACCCTGTCGTCGCCAACTGGCTCTCTATAGCTCTTGTTTTTAGCATTTAATTTTAAAAATATACACGAACGTTAATAAGAAATTGATAAAGACATTGGAAATTGGATAGCCATAAAATCGCGAATTTTCTAAGGGCATTGAAATTTTTATGTACTTATTTTTATTTTTTATTTTTTAAAATACTCATTTCATGGAAATAAAATGAAATAAATATTTAAATGAAAATAAAAATTCCAATACTTTATGTTTTTTACATTTACTTTTCAAGGTTTTTCTTATTTCAATGATTAAAAACTCTTGATCCTTTCAATGATTTTAAAATGTATATCTATACATATTTAAACCTCTTTTGATGCAATTTATTTACTTATTTGTTATGGTTGCAAGCAGTCGTATAACCTGGCCTGTGAACCTTAGGTTAGATTAGTTCTGATGCAATCTCTTTAACATTATAAACCAATGTTGGGTGGCTAATAAATGTTGTTTTTTTAATAACTTCAACATAGAATATATTTATTATTATGAATTAAAAGATATTTCTCTATGTGTGGTCAGTTAAAAATTCCTTTAAATACAACCTGAGACTGCAAGGTTTCTATTTCAGAAGTTATAAACAAAACTTTTAGCTTTTGCGGACTGCATTTGAGGGGAAAAAAACGACCTAGAACCGAACATATTATATATTAGCTTTAGCGATAGTCATTTAGCAAATACACAGTCCAGTCCCATTAATGTGCCCACCACCTACTTTCGACGTCAACGTGAAATAACCCATCCCAAAAGGTAGGTGGCAGCACATTGCAGTGGAGTGTATATAAAGGATTCCACTTAATACCACATTCCACACTCCACTTAAAGCCAGAATATACAAGAGTGTATATTCTGGCTTTTGACAGGTGGTCACATTAATGGGACTGGACTGTATATGTTTGTATATTATGTATAATGTCACACTGTGCGTCAAAAAAACTTTTAGCCTGTCGCTGGATTTCAGTCTACAGGAGCGCCATCTGTATTATTTATTATGCATGCTTGATATACCTAATCCTTAGCTGACTTACTGCCAAAACCTCAATGCATTTGTTCACTATTTCTAACGATACGGATGTTCCTTAGAAAGGTACAATTTTTCTTTATGTTGAATTTTCAAGATGGAATAAAAAGTTGTAATTAAATTTCAAACAAAACTTGGAAAAATGCCACTGAAACGTATCAATTAAGGAAACAAAATTTACGACGAGTTCCGTTTTAGTAAATCTAATGTTTCCTTATGACACAAACGTTTTTTGAATTGAAAATATTCTCTAGTAAGTGATAGGAAGACAATGCTCATCCATAACGGCTGAAAATAATTGAAAAAGAGTGCTGTGTGCCACTGAGAATAATGGAAGAGTCTTTGGACATCAACAAAGAAACGATTCGAACCACCCTACATGAAGATTTGGACAAAACAAAAGTCTGCACTGAATTTGTTCAACAACTTTAAGTAATGAGCAAGTAGAAGTGCACATTGTACGTAGAGGTATCATTTTAGCCGCTGAAAATGATATAAACTTCTTGAAAATGATTGTTACAAGTAATAAAACATGATGTTTCTAACATCCAAAAATAGTCAGAAAATTCACCACAAGTGAAAAAAACGAGAACAATTCCAGTAAAAATCAAAAGGATTCTCATCCCATTCATTGATAACAATTTCTTATCCACAAAGAATTTGTTCTGACTGGACAAACAATTACTAGTGATCATTTTTTCCAATTCCTTCTATTAGCTCACACTCTCCCTATATATATCTTGTTTAAATTTTCCGTTGTTCATTAAATACTTTTCATTCGTCCACTCAAGTTAAAATACATTTTTTTTTGTAGTGGATGACACTGGATGTTAATACAGTTTGTTCAAATATTAATTCAGTAATTAAATTTAATTAATTAATTTTAGTTCTTTTTTTAGATTTAAGTTGCATAGATGGCGCCAGATAAACATAAAAAAATGAATGAAAATTATTTATAAAGGACTTTCTGCAATAGAGTGAAAAAAAAAGTAGGAATTGACTAAAAATTTTATATATATATATATTACTTGTTTTATTGTTTTAAAGGTTGTGATGGCCAAAATTCGCCTCATACGTCCACTCATCAGATAAAAACTGTTGGTGTTTGTTACATGATAATGCACCCAGTCATAATTCGCGATTTTTGACAGAAAAATAACGTTTGCGTGTTATATCATCCACCATATTCACCTAATTTAGCATCCTGCGATTTCTCTTTGCTTCCAAAACTTAAAATGAAATTAAAATGGTGTTATTTTGATGACATTGTGACAATACAAACAGTTTCGATGGAGATTTTGAAGGCAATCCCACAAAGTGAACTCGAACAGGCGTTCGCGTCGTTATTAAGCCACTATATATATATTAAATTTTTTATATTTTAGTTTATAAACCCAAACTTAAAATTCTTTGACACACTATCTATAATCTAAAGTATCTTCCATGAAAAGTAAACCAAAACTCTGTATATACTACGTTGAAACTAATTTTTAAGAACATTTTTTGTTCATGAAAATTGCAGTCGAAAATTTTTAATCCCTGAAATATCGAAAATAAATTAATATTTAAATATAACAAAATCTTCATTGCATTTTTTTTAATGTATTTTTCAATTCCTTAAATTAGCTCACACTCTCCCTATATATATCTTGTTCAAATTTTCAATCGTTCATGAAATACTATTCATTCATCCACTCGAGTTCAAATACATTTTTTTTAAACTTTTAATGGATGACACTTGATGGGAATACAGTTTTTTCAAATATTAATTCAGTAATTAAAATTTAATTAATTCATTTTAGTTTTTTTTAGATTTAAGTTGCATATATCTACCAATAGATGGTGCCAGATAAACTTAAAAAAAATGAATACAAATTATTTATAAAGGACTTTCTGCAATAGAGTGAAAAAAAGTAGAAATTGTCTTTAAAAAAATTTTTTTATATTACTTGTATATGAATAAAATTTCAAAAAAAAAAGTAAGTAAAATCTTAACATTGTAAGGAAATTTACAATTGAATGTTGTGATAAATAAGTCCACTGAAAGTATAGCCCAAAAAGCGAGACCTAATAAAATTAATTTCAGCATAGAGTATGTTTTAAAATTGAGCCAGTTGAAAGCGTAACGCAAAAAGCGAGGCGCAATTTAAGTCAAGTGACCTTTTTTTAATTCTGTGTCATTCAAAATCGTTCAGACTGGTTTTGAAAATTCATTTTCTTTTGTTTGTTTATAATGGATTCGATTGTATTTGATAACAAACCATTTAAGAAAAACTAATGTTTTTAGAAACAGATAAATCTGATGTTTTTACAAATTATTTATCATTGTTTTTTATGCGAATTTATTTAAACACTTCCTTTGTAAGATTAGAGAAAGCAGATTGTTGCTGTCAATTAAGTTATGCATAAAGGATACGTTGGTTGTTATTGTTGTTTTCAGTTAGAAAATCGCCGTTAAATATTATTTTACTAATTTATTTTTTGTATTAAAAACATAATTGTGATTTGTTTTGTAAATGAGTAATTAAAGTAATGTAAATTATTCTGTAAATGGCGCTTAATATAATGAAAAGTACACTAAATTTTCTTGCATCTACTGTTATTTTAAAATCGTCGGCATTTTTATCTTTCCTCCTCTATTAAGACAGATGCAGACAAAATCTATGCGATTCAATGTTACCCAGGATATGCTACATGCACTACCAGGGTAGAGACATATATTGCAAACACAGGACAGTATTCCACATTGGTGCTCACGCATCGACCCCCGGCCTGATGGCCAATTCGCTAGCATTCTGGCCTTTAGTACCACAGATTTCAAGTTCGAATCCTGGCGGTGGCATGGATGTTTGTTAGTGATTCGGTATCCCCGTCAAACTGCAATTCCCAGTCTAATTAGCCTGAAGTGGGCACAAAATGACCGAAGAGTGGCAAACCAAAACACACATCGACCCATTACTATTTTCGACTGGTCAAAAGCATGTTGCAGTTTATTTTCTGATTGTGAAGTTTCCTTCTAAACAGTCTCCAATGACTCAAAACTGACTCCTTTTTGTACAGATTTCATCTTTGGTAAAATGAAGATGTCACATAATACTAAATCAGAGGAGTATTGAGAATGATCCACTATTGAAATTCACTTTTCAACCAAAAACTGCTGCTTCCCGCAGAGAGCTCTGTACAAAGAAGCATTGTCTTGATGCAGAACTAAACCATTTTGTCAGAATTCTTAGCGTTTTATATATCTTGCCAACATTGATAGTTTCAGATATCATTGTGACACCCAGTCAACGATCGGCTTGGACATTCTGATTGATGGTGATTTTTGATTCCGTTTATTTATTTATTTTTTCATTTTAGTCAGTTCTTTCAGTTGCCTGCCAACCAGAGTATTCGTCGCCTTGTACTTCCTCACGACATTCAGTGAACTTTTTTTTACAAATCAAATAACTGGTGGACGGGACATGCAGTCCTTTCCATAAGCATCTATCAACCCTCCTTGGTGTTTTGTTCAGTTTCATCAAAAAGTTCAAATTCACCACTGTTCAATTTTAGAACTTAACATTTTAATTTCCAAGCTAGGCGAAATGCAAGCACCTTAATCATGACTGGTGAAACTCTGAGGGTCAGATTGTGAGGAAATTTGCTTTGCAGGTTCAAACACGCCCAAAGTCTTCATTCAGAGGGAGCTCCGGGGACAGTTCTTTATACACAGACATTTTTTTTTTTTTTTTTAATTATTTTTTTTAATTTCCAATGACAGATTATGAACATTTACAGCAAAAACAAGAAAAAAGAAAAAAACATACAACAACAACAAAATAATACAACAAAACAAGCTGAGACAGAGTTCATTAATCTAATAATACTGCCAAGCTGCAGATCTTTTAGCCACAAAAAAGTGTTACCAGGTGCACCACGGGGAGGTAGATCTTCTGCGCACCCATACATAGACATTGTATAACAGATACGATACATTTGCATATTATTAAAGGAATTTCTATTATATATAGCGATGAAAGTTGAAGAACCAGGAAAACTAGAGGAGTTCAGGAATTCATTTTGAGGGTGACGGCTCCATAATTACGTTATTATGTTTAGTAATTAGTCAATTGTATATATACTTTATGTCGAGACAGATTGTATGAAAAAGAAATACGAACAACAACGCATTAGAAATATTTATCTTTCTTAAGTATTTACTATTATTGTCACTGCCTGATATGTCAATTAAACCGAGAACGCGATTGTCAAATTCATAATTTTGTGATTCTAATTCTGTAAAGAATGCAGCATTTCATTGTCTCATTATTGTTCAGTAATTTCATGCTTTCATGAAGATGAAGATCACTAGCCACAAGGGTAAATTCTGCTGTTCATGAATATCATAAACATAAAATCGATGGATTCTTTAATACTATAGGACTATCCTTTTTTCGAAGGATAATTATAAGACATGATAATATCGATTGAAATTTTAACTATCTATAATAATGTTAAGTGCTAACGGAAATGTTTAGTCATCATTCAAGGTCTGTCCAACAACCTCGACGCGATCTGCATCGAAAGAAGAATCTTTTAAGTGTAAGGATATGACAGAAATTATTCATTTTGTTAAGCGACATTCAAAAGGCAACCAATGAAGTTTACAATCGGCAGCCAAGACGCTTGAAAGCATTTTCGTCCCCAAATAATATGGACTTCGTTGATGAACAGAAAAGAAGTGACTTTGCAGCATAACAAAGCTAAATACCATATTGCAAGAGTAATTAATAGTCTCTTAGAAGAATAAGATGCTTCGCCCATCCCTAATTTTCCTGACCTTGATCTAACAGATTATCATTTTTTTAGATGCTTACAGTGTACTATTACGGAACTTAGACTGACATCAAGAGAAGAGGTTGAAATGAAGCTAGATTTCTTTAAAGACACAAAACCAAAGAAATTTTATAGAAAAAGCATCGAAACGCCGATGAAGAGATGTCATTGAAAAGAATGGTTACAATGTTGATTATTTGAATATTTTGGTTTTCTGTTTTATCTAAATCGGAAAAATGGATAAAACCTATATAGAAATATTGATATTTGATTTATATAGATATGCTGATATTTTATTTCTACAATAAGGAGGGTAAAATGATTTTGATCATGCAAGAGACAAATAACTGTAAAAGATAAATAATTTTTTTTTCAAGCCCAAAAAAGCGGGAAAATCAATTTCAATTAAATGCATACTATATCTTAAAAGAAAACAATGAAAAGAGGCACCACAAATAAAATATTAAGCTGACTTTGGGCAGAAATTTTTTGGACATTTCGGAGTATAGCAAATGAATTAATAACACAACAATTTTGTTTTTCTTGCAAAATATGTAAAACAATATTTACGTCAATATGTTGCATGTGCTTTCTCGAAAGTGCTACGTGCAGGAGAAGTTCAAAGAAGACAATCCAATCTCATTCTACCTGCGAAATATCCATTAGGAATTTGGGGGATCTTCATTCCTGATTCCCAACATAAAATGAAATTTTATTAATAATGGATATTATGACTGAAATATATTTAGTCCTGGTAATACATTTTTAAATAAATGTCTTTTAAAATATTTCCAGGATTTTAGTTTCGGCTGATTGAAAAACATACTTTGCATACTTTAAAACATACTTTATACAATTAAAGTATTCTTTATAAAATGAATAATTTAGCATACGTTAGACCACAGTCAAAAATCAGTTGGTAACAGTTAAGTTAAACGAATAAATTGTTTTTTAAAGCTTTTAGGCTCAAAAGTGCAGACCGAATCTCACAAGAATAGGGACAATGTTTAAGTGGACATTTTTAGGCAATCAGTTTGCGTCCATTAAATATGCAGGAAACCTGACATACAGCTTTTGTAAGGTTTCAGAATTGTTGAATTTAATAATTGTTTTTAAATAATCACCATCATTATATTTGCAACATTTCAAAATTATACATAAAAAATTACAAACAGGGAAGCAGGCATGCATTATAGTAATTTTTTTTTTTTTTTTTAAGATAGGTTTTCTAAGATATTCAGATTTTTATTGAGGATAAAAACCTGGAATATGTTCCAGTTCATGATTAATTAAAAAAACTAAATATTTTATTTAATGTTTTCTTAATTATTGCAAATTAGTAAATGGAACTTTCTGAAAACAAAGTTCTTGGTTGGATTAAGAGATTCTTACATAGGTCTCATGTTGACTATCGAGGTGTTAATCCCCAATCCATGTCTTTTTAAAGACACTAAAAATGTTTCATGGTTTTTCAAACGCATATTACGTTTTAAAAAGCAACAAAATAGTTATAGTTTTCACTAGGTAAGGAATTAAAAGGTCACAAACCTATTTGGTCAAGTTTCATTTGTGTAAAAAGATTTTCGGGCATGGATGTTATCAAATAAGTAGAAACCATTTGGTTAATTACTTGTGAGTTTGGTTACTGCAAAAATTGAATCAAATAAAAAAAGGTAACCATTAAATCAATGTTATACCTTTATTTATTTTTGATGATATGTTTTTGTTGTTGTTACATGTGGCTTTATTTTAACTCAACCCGTACAACCCAAACATTGGCCACGTACCGTAGAAACAAAAGAACATATTAATAAATCAAAATTATCAAAAGATATTCTTAACAAAATCAACCAAAAGAACTTAAAAACAGTTAAAAACAATTTAAATGTTCTAAAGATAAAAATTATAAGATCTAGAAGCACCATCATAAAAGTCCGTGTAATCAGGACATATTTACTCTGGTCCTCCAATAAAGAGTACATAAATCACTATTCTGCTGTAAGTTAAGAGTCCAGTCCCGAGCAAATAAGTAAATGGGCCTTATTCCTTTTCTTTGTCTTACATGCACATATATCCGAGTACACAATCCCTATTTTAACCAGATGTTCGGCCAAGCAGTCGTCGTGTTTAGCTCTTAATCTAAAATTGGCAACAGTCACTTTGCGAGTTTTTTTCCACTCAATTTTTTCCAATCATCCCAGATTGTCTCCCAGACTTTTACTTTGGTGTTATATAAGAATTCACAAATATACGATGACCTTTTATTATATTGTATTAGGTATTTTTTACTACTCAAACTTCAGAAGTCTATTATGTGTATCTGATATAAAATAATTAAATCATTCACATTCAAGATTTTTACATAATGCAATTGTGACAATAACTTTCTTCCTACATATCTCTCAAATTTTAATAAAATCTTGGACATGAAGACATTTATATTCGTCTCATATTATCCTTAAAGTAATTGTAGGAAAAAAGACGGACCACAACACCTCTTCCTATAACATTCTACGAATAGTTAAGTATTTTAAAAAATTGAAACTTTTCTTCACTTAAAGGAAATTTAAAAGAGAAAAAGAAAATATTATAATAACGCAAATTTTGTGAAACGTGTGTAGCATAAATTTGAATTTCACGGTTGATTTTTCGTTCTAATGAAAACCTCGCAGATTATTATTCCAACGTTGTGGTTTTTCTAGATTTCACGTGACTTCTCACTGACCACGAGGAAAGTGAAAGTTAGTGTTTTTACGGTAATAATTCGCGAGAAAAAAAGTAAATAAATGAAATTTGATGCAGGAGACATCGCAAAGAAGTTTGGCTTCTGCTTCTGCATTGTAATGTTAGGAGGTTTATGTAATTCTACCTTGAAACGATGATCTTTTTTGACGTTAGTGAATCACACCGTTTAGTTTCAATGCCAAGGCTGCGACAGTTTCTTCAAATTAAATAAGAATATATCCTACGTAAGCTTCCTGGTTTTCTTTTTATGAAGAGGACTATTAAGGATGTTTTTATTTGTAAACAATTATTAATATTGAAAATTATGCCGAAATTTGATGTAAGCTTCAATTATTTTAGCTTCGAAATTTTCCTGCTAAGTTAATCTAGGTTTAGGTTGTATTTTTTATTGGTATGATGAAACAGTTTGCTTTTCGTTGTTATGCCTTTGCATTATGACTTTTTCTTTATTTTACAATTGTAGTATATAACAGATATAAAACTATCTGGTGCAAATATATAAACGTTACTTGCTTAAAATAGGCTCTGTCATAAAAAAAATAAAAAATAAAAAAACACTTCCGAGTTTTTTTTTATGTTTGATTCAAATGCTGGATTCTTTAATTATATGTCATTCGCATAGAAAAAGGGCAGCAAGTAGCAGATTCAATGTTACCCAAGTTGGGTTCGTATTGGTTTGTCTCTCTATGGTCATGCTGAGCACACTTTAGGCTTATTAGACTAGGACCTACAGTTTTACAGAATTCCGATCCACTAACATACTCCCTGCCATCACCAGGATTTGAACCTGAAACCTGTGTACCAACGGCCAGAGCGATAGCCAATTGACCATCATGCCGTTTACCCTCGATGGGAGAGGATTGCTACAGTGCATTCTTATCGCACAATACAATTTTGAGCGGACACTCCAAAGAACCTACTAAAGAGCCTACTATATGTGTTCAATGGACTTTCTATTTACGGATTTATCATACCATCCCCTGCACATATATTGACGAATTCGGTTAGGCGTCCGTGGTCCCCACACATCTGAGAAACCATTGAACTCTTGTTACGCCTCTCTGTAATGGACAAATGTCATTCTTTATTTGCCTTCGTTGTTTTTGGGTGACATTGCACAAAATTTCTTTGAACAGATTCGGTAACTTTAAACTGTTATGGCTCGATTTTAGACATTACAATTCAATCTTTAACAATCTTCACTTGAAAATAAACTGCTTCCACTCTCTGTATTGTCAAATATTCTGCATTCAAACGTAGCTAGTTATTCACTTTAACGGTTGGCTTTTGAATTTCACAAATAATTTGGGGAGGTTTGGTTTGTCGCTCAACGGTCATTTTATGCACTCTTTTGGGCTAAACAGACCGGGACCTACAGTTTAACGTGGATTCTGAACCACTCACAAACATCCAAACACCGCCAGGATTCGAACCTGAAGCCTGGGATACCAAAGACCAGAGCGCTAGCCACTTGGCCACCAGGCCGCGTTTTGGGGAGGAGGGAAACGTCACAAATTAGTTGGGTGTGTGAGCGAAAAATAAAAAAAAATAGCAGAAATTGCTGCGTTCCTCTTTATGCGCCTATCACACTTCAAATACTAGATATTTTTGTTTGAAAACGTTAGCCTAACCATTCGTCCAGTACTTTTTGAGAAAATTGACAAAAATACAAACTTTCTTTATTTTGAACAGCATTGTATTTACTCAGAAAATAGTTATTTGTTCACTTGTGATAAGGCTTCTTAAACTTTGAACCTCTGAACACCATCTCCCCTTTTAAAAAGAGACATTAACAGTAGTACACGTTAGATTTACAATATTGAGTAATAATACATTAGACGCTTTTAAAGAGACAACATTTACACCACATTGAAAATTACTCCACATTGTCCTACTATCGTTGAACATTTTTTTTACTGTATTAGTAATTCGGATATTTTGATCAGATTTCGTTTAACATGAACAACCATATAAAAATGTTTTATATTAAAATTTAATGTATTAAATTATCAAGACTAAAATTAGTTTTGGAGCACAATCATTATTGAAATAAAATTATAATTCTTTTAAATAAAAAAAATCATTTAAATTTCTATGCTCACAGATTAATCTATTTTTTAAAAGAAATGCTCTACTTTCTATAGTAAAATTCATGTTGGAAACATTTAATCTTAAATGATAACTTAATTTCTTGATTGCCTTTGCGTTTGAGCCAAATTATTAAATATTATTTGCAAAAAAAAAAATAATAGTATTTCATCTTTTTTAATGCATATCAAAAATTCTTGCAAGATGATTCCATAAGTTGATATTTATAAAGTTCGGAAATTAAAAATTTATTGGAACTCATTTGTATTATTACTTATTAGAAGTCTTCATATCATTTCTCTGGGGTTAGCATTTCCTCACAAAATGTTCTTTACACAAATGGATCATGATAATTTGCCAAATTTCTATTATAATTGTAACTGAAGATTGAAACAATGAAAGGTAAAAACATGCAAGCTAGAGATTATTTCCCATTTTGCTGAAGAAATACAAATTTTCGCCTCAAAATCACCCAACATCAAAACAGTTCCACTTTTTCAGAGTATCAATTGTTGAAGTTCCGGTCGTGCTTTTTTATTATTTTTTATTTCCTTCTATTCGAGTTAATTCGAACTGATTAGGAGTAGTCTGAAGGGTGGCGCAGTCCCACACCCCTCCCATCTAAGAGCTCACGATTTTCGAGCGACCCTCGCTCATAATGAACGAGACGGAATCGCATTCGAATCGAACGCAATCGTGATCGGGAGGGACACAGGGGGTGGGCCTCCAAAACAATAAAATTCTCTCTACACCCTTCCTTCCTCCCTTTCCGAACGAACGAAATAGAAATCAATGCCTGCATTTGCCTGATAGCTCTACTTTCAAGGCCCATTATTAAAGGCAGTGGTTCTTCGCAATTAACAACAGAAACTGCATCTTATCTAATATCATATATCTGCTGTTTCAAATTCGGCAGAAGGAAAAAAAAAAAGATATCAGTGGGTTTGTACATGTCTATTAGCCGGTAATTAAATTTGCTACTTTATTATTATTATTACTTCTTCTTTCTGAGCCGTGCGTGTTGTTTTGGTGTTCTTCTCATTCATTCCGGTTTTTTTAAAAGGGTAGGGAAAGAGAGGGATAGAATTGGTTCGATTACGATTCGCAACAGGAACAGATCTAGATGAATGGGAAATGCTTTTTAGCATTGATGTCTGCTTTATGAATGCTGCTGCATGGTAGTTTTTTTTTTTTTTTTTTGAAATATCGACGATTATTTAGCAATCATTAGGAGGAGGCAAGGTCAAAGTTGTTAGAATGTGTTTGTTTCACTGGGAAAAACGATTTTATCGTTGCTAAATCTTTTAAACCCATTCTATCTAATTGACATCGTAAAAAAAAAGTTGTTTTTGAAATTTTAATGTTCGACTACTAATGTTCAGCTTCTTCTGCAGGTGATTAGGGTAAGGATTCAGCGCGAAAAGCAAAATCGGAATACATTATCTGACGTGGCATTGAAGGCGTAATACGGGAAGGAAGAAAAACATACGACTTTGAAAATCTAATTACATATTAACACTATTATACGAGTAATCACACACACACTTTTTGGAAAGAATTATAGCGTCAACATATCTTAATGAAATATGATAGTATTATATATTATTATTCTACACATAACTCAATCGCCTTGAAAGATTTTACGTTTTTATCCTTTTCCTGACAGAGTGATCCGGAAGAACTGAAAGCAAGAATTGGCAAAAAACTTTTATAACCTATTTAAGGATAATTTGTTATAAAGCGACTAACTTATCAATTTGCAATCTATTTGCCTGTAATAAATCGATTTAAGGTTACAAAATTTTTAAACAATAATTGATTTAAAGATAACTTTTTAAAGAATTTAATGGATAAAAAAATATCTAAAGGACAACTAATTTAAGTAAAGATTGATAATGATTTGCCAATTTTACCAATTGCAAAGTCTATATATCAATGGTTCTCAAACGGCGCAAACTAGAAGATTTCCTGGTACGCCCTGTGGTATTGCACAGAAATATGTGTCCAAAAGTAAAATTGAATCAAGATTCTCTTTTTTTTTTCTCGTCAGTTTTCCAATTCAAAGACTGCTACTACTACACCACACCACACCACATCATGTGTCTAGAGCTGAATTGCCTCTTTACAGTTTGAGAATGATGTGGGTGAGAAGAAGTCTGATTGGGCTCTGTGACGCTCTTATAGTCATATGAGATCGGTACATACGGCTTAAAGTGTATTTCGAACCATTACAAACATCCATGATACCTCTGGGACTAGAACCCGAAACCTGTGGTATCATCCATTCAAAAGCAGCTTTCATTACAAACAACTAACCTTTCTGATTGCTTTTTTTTTTTTTCTTTCTTCACATAAAAAGTCGTCAAACAACAATAAGGCACCAAAGAAGGTTTCCAAGAAACTAGGAAAGGTAACTTCCATGGTTGACTTCTAGGAGAGCTAGCGTCTATGTGATTTTCAGTGTTTAAAAATTTTTTACACTGCAGCCTATGAGACTCCGCCGTCTATCTGTTGCAGCTGATCATCTGGATATAAAATTGTGGGGCTTCATAGCCAAATGGTCAACTCTCAGAAATTTGTATATAATTTTTTGTAGGTTTTTAAATGCGCCTCGACTTTAAAAAATTTGAAAACTATTACTATATGTGATGTATTAGAAAAAAACAACCAATAAAGTTTTGTGTTATGAAACTTAAAACAAAGGGCAGGAAAAGATGATCCCACCAGATGCTATCCATGTAGTCATTTAAAATTGCAATGACAAGATATATGTTTAGTGTAGTTCTTTGATCCTTGGTTAATTTACTTCATATATGATGTTCTAGTAGTGAACAAGGTTTCCAGAAATTTTAAACAGCGACATGATAAAAAGGCTTTTAGCAATAGCTTATAATCTAATAATAAGTACATAATTTCAGTTCTTTCATTGTGCTGTTAGATTTACAGTGATTCCAATAATTGAGGATACATCCCAGCCTTTCCTTCCATAAAAGTTTTTTCAAAGTAAATAGATTTTTACCAGTAAATGCTTTCATATGTATTGTCCATGCACCTAATAAGTAATTTAATTTGTGATGAGAGTATAGACAATTGAAAGATAAACACTTGAAAATAAAAATATGTATAATTTTAACTAAACATTTACAGATTTTGGATTCAAATATTGAAATTACACTTCTGGACAGGAGATCAGAGCCATAAAAAATCTGTGGTCCATATTTGAAAATAACAAACAAACATAATTTGAAAGATATACTAGTATATGCAATAAAAATGGGACAAAATATTTTAGATAATTTTAAAGTGAGTTGATTTTGTTCCATCACGCTTAGAAATAATAATGCAGGTTAAAGGACATTCAACAAAGTAATGGCATTTTGTAAAAGTAGCAAAAATTCTATTAATTTGTTCTCGATTATTTTTGTAGAAAAAATATGCAAATATTTAGGTTCCAAATAGTAGACATTTATTAAGCCTTTAAGCCCATTTATTAAGACATTTATTAAGCCTTTATTTGTTTTTAAGTGTTTTTCTTCAAATTATCTGTATTTTTGTCAAAAGTTATATTATTTATAGCGTGTAGGAATAAAAAACATGATTCCTTTGCTTTGAAGGTTCATTTATCAAAAAGTTTAATACATTCGCAATTTTTGGAGTATTAAAAATTTCGATAGATTTTGACGACACAGAGTACGATCAAAAACTTTTTATCATCAGAACAGAGGTGAGAAACAAAACAACTTTCTTTTTATCATTTGTTTGTTTTAAAACGACGCAATATTTTTTTTTTAATACGATAAAAATTTATGCAGTCATTCCACTTGAAATCGACATCTTTTCATGAAGAGTTTGCCTCTCTATCTCGAATTCTGATCAAGTTTGATTAAAGATTAAAGTTTGGTGCGTATGTAATGAGAAAAATACACAATTTTATTAAAATACTATCAACAAATAGAGCCGACGTTGCCTAACGTCAGAGAAATTATTCATGTTTTGAATACATGTCAATGAAGAAAGAACAGAAAAAACTCAACAAAATAACTTTTAATTATTTCATCTTTCGAGATGTTAAAAAGCCTGATATATAATCACTTGCTAAATGAAATCCTTTTTTTATGAATTAGCTATTATTCATCACAAAAATGAAAACTACGCAATGAAGGGGTTAAAAAAAAATCAAATTTTCAGGTGTATTTTGAAATTACAGATAACTAAAAATTACCATTTTCAATAATTAAAAAAAAATCCTTTTCAATTCATCAGTTCAAATATTTTATTTTCCAAATAGGTCTGTTATAAACTTAAATTACGTATAAATATATCAAGACATTTGGCAAGTTCTACTAAATGTGGGTTTCTTTAAACTATGAACCTTTGGTCTAGTTCAGTCTGTACTTCACTGCCGGCAACACAATTTTTTTTTCGTTCAATATTGGTAGATTTCGTGTTCCACTGATGATATGCCATGAAAGGCCCACCGGCGGACAACGTGCCTTTCTTCAGTAAGCTTTCGGTTAGGTATCGATTGTCAAGTTTCGAACAAAACAACTTTTTTTTTATAATGTAAACGTGATCTAGCTACTGTTTGTAAAAAACTACATCACACATTATTTTCATTCACATTATCTATCGGTTGAAATTAAGTTAAACCATACTAGACAGAGTAACTGTCGTTTTAAAAGCTTATTTCTAATACAAAGTTCTAGCTTCTAAAAGGAACATTTTAAACAAATTTTCATTTTCCTGTTAACGTACCATGTTTCTTTCTATTTATTTATTTATTTATTTATTATTACTATTATTATTATTTGTGGGTTTTTTTCCTTCTCTGTATTCCTGTGATGTTTTCATCTTCTTTTTTTATGTTTATTATTAATTCATAAGTGTCACATGTACAACAATAAGTACTTCTTTTAAATAAAAAAAAATCACATCAGGTGATATTTGATTTGGCTTGGTTTGTCGCTCTACGGTCATCTTGTGCACACTTTAGGCTAAACAGACCGGGACCTACAGTTTAAAGGGGATTCTGAACCATCACAAACATCCATGGCACCTCCGGAAGGTGATATTTGATTCAGAGATGTATCATGTGGATGGCTTTCAATTTCCTCTTCTTTCCGCGGATTTCCTCTTTTGTCCAATTGACTAGCGCTCTGCCCATTGGTACCACACGCTTCAGGTTCGAATCCTGGTAGTGGCATGGATGTTTGTGAGTGGTTCGGAATCCACCTTGAACTGTAGGTCCCGGTCTGTTTAACCCGAAGTGTGCAGAAGACGACCGTAGAGCGACAAGCCAACCTAAACCTCTTCTTTCCATCTTACAGACTTAACTCGCCTCGAGGGAAAGATCAGAAAAGGAGAAGTAAAAATACTATATATTCAACTTATTTCGGTATAAAATATTTCCAAATCATGAATATATATATAAATAGCTCAGCAATATAATTAAACATTTAGTCTCTTTCACAGATTTATTTATTGAAATAAATTCATTTTTCCAATATACCAATAGGTTCATCTAAGCTGATGTCTGTACGTGACTGCCTATGAAAAGAGTGGCCGTGGCGATTCATTATCATATAAGCAGTCACCTTTTTCCGCGGATCACTAAGTCCGATCTCGCCCGAAAGGCACCCGAGGCGATCCGAAGACAAATGATTGCGGATCCCGAGTTGCAAGTTCGTCGCGCTTTGGAGCCAAAGGTGTCTCGCCAGCACAATGGGGACCCGGCAGCTAGAAAAAAAAAAAAAAAAAGGTTTATTTTCGATCGTCGGCCAATGTGGACCGGACGACGACAGTGTTCCAGGAAGGCAATTAGAGGGGATCCATGTGACCTGGATCGCCCACATTTCGGACAAAATGGGCTCGCTAATTGCAGACTTTCTGTTTTTAACAATATCTGCGACGTGTGGCTCATGGATTTCTGGTCCCCATTGTCTCTGTCCAGCTTCCTTCCTCGACTTATGGAGTTGCCGATGTTTATCTCAGAAATGTCGGTAGTGGGCGAAAAGTATTTTTTTCCTGTTCTTTCCTTCCTTTACTGCTTTATTTGCTTCTCCAAGTATACTATATCCAGAGCTGATGAATATAGCCTTTCTTCTTATCTGTGCATCCTAATAACATTGGATTGGATATGAGGATATGCATAATTATGTAATGACATTTTTATAGGGAAATTTCATCGTGATTGATTTTAATTCATAGATGATTTCCTGATTACGAAGCTAATTACTGAGTGCAAATTCTTGCAGGAAAATTCTTAGGTTTAGTTTGGTTTGGTTTGTCGCTCTGCGATCATCTTTTGCACACTTTAAGTTAATTAGACCGAGACCAACACCGAATCACTAACAAACATCAATGCCACAGTCATTATTCGAACCTGAAGTCTGTGGTGCCAATGGCCAGAGCGCTAGCCAATTGGCCATCAGGCGGCAGAAAAATTCTTAAGTCATCAAATAAAATATATATATGGGTGGGTTTTTTTTTTCAATGCATAAACATTTATTCTTTTACTTATCTCACAAATGAAATGTAGTACTGTGGTCTTTAAACTTCCATAATTACAATTACACTCTATTTCAATTGATCAACAATGATTATTAATGCCAGTGTGAAGGAAAGAACATCCTCAGGTGAAAAAGCATCTACCTCCTTCCCCTTAATTTAATGGAGAGACTTTTCGGACTATTGATTCTAGGCATTAACACTGAATTATAAGTTCTACTTGTTAGTTGTAATTTGGCTTGTCGCTCTACAGTCACCTTTTGCCCACTTTAGGAACCTACTTTAAACCTTTTAAGCCACTTTTGGAATCTACAGTTTAACGTGAATTGCCCAAGCGGTTGCCATCAGACCGGAGTTAATTGTGCTTTGCGTTCACTTACCCAAACTCAAAATTCTGCAAATTAACATGAACTGAAACCTCGCATTTCGAAAATGAATTTCTTTAAGGTAATATAAAATAAATCACCAAAATTTTCTGTTCACAGAATCCATAAAAAATTTCTTTGTTGTTTATCAACCTATCTTATTATTGCTACTTAATCATAATGGTATTGGTAAAATAGGCGCTTATGCGAGTTTTTAAATATTTTTATATTTACAGTTTTTATTGTCAGAAGTAATACATAGCCGAGCCTGTTTACCATAAACCACAAGCATTTGCTTACGGGTAAAAGTATCATTTTGGTGTCCAAAACTTTTTTAATGAGTCCTTCAAACTACAGATCTATTGTTGTTTACACCTCTTACCTAAGGATCAATTTATCATACAGAGTAGAGTTAGTTTATGTGAATCGAATAAAATATTACCTGTACTGTGATAGCTTATTTTATTTATCGACTTTTGATCCCTAATCGACCACTAACAATGTTATATCGATTCCTTTCGCGACGATTTTCTCTATTCGATGGTTTGGTTGGTTCAGTGGACTCCACAATCCGTCACTCTACTCCAAAACTCTACTTGTTGAAGAAGACAAATTCCACTATTTTAGCAAAGTTTATTTTACTGTACTCTATTTACAGAGTAGGAGTAGATATTAGAGAGTTTTTGCATACCGTATTTTTATCGTCCGATATTTTTTTCTCCCTAGCGCGCATGCTCATAGGAAACATTATTACAGATACGCATGCGCAATTTCATATGAGCATGCGCGCTAAGGAGAAAAAAAAATATCGGACGATAAAAATACGGTATGCAAAAACTCTCTATTATCTCCCTGGCAGCAACAGTTCATTTGGGAATCCAGGTGAAATGAAGTTTTACAGTTTGACAACATGAACATCATCACCTATCATCTAGCTGAAAGCTTACAATTTCCAACGACCCCTAATCCCAAATTACACTGAAGTGACAAAAGTCATGGGATACCTCTTAATATCGTGTCGGTCCTCCTTTCGCCCGGCGAAGTGCAGCAACTCGACGTGGCATGGACTCAACAAGTCGTTGGAAGTCTTCTGCAGGAATATTGAGCCATGCTGTCTCGATAGACGTCCATAATTGTGAAAGCGTTGATGGTGCAGGATTTTGGGCACGAACAGACCTCTCGATGATGTCCCATAAATGCTCGATGGGATTCATGTCGGGCGATCTAGGTGGCCAGATCATTCGTTGGAATTGTCTAGAATGTTCTTCAAACCAATCGCGAACAGTTGTGGCCCGGTGACATGGCGCATTGTCATCCATAAAAATCCCATCGTTGTTTGGGTACATGAAGTCCATGAATGGCTGCAAGTGATCTCCAAGTAGCTGAACATAAGCATTTCCAGTCAATGTTCGGTCCAGTCGCACCAGAGGATCAAGTCCATGCCATGTAAAAACAGCCCACACCATTACGGAGCCACCACCAGCTTGAACAGTGCCTTGCTGACAGTTTGGGTCCATGGCTTCGTGGGGTGTGCGCCACACTCGAACCCTACCATCAGCTCTTACCAACTGAAATCGTGACTCATCGGACCAGGCCACGGTTTTCCATTCATCTAGGGACCAACCGATATGCTCATGTGCCCACGAGAGTCGCTGCAAGCGATGTCGTTCTGTCAGTAAAGGCACTCGAGTCGGTCTTCTGCTGGAATAGCCCAAGAAAGCCAAATTTCTCCGCACAGTTCTAACAGACAAGTCCCTTGTACGTCCCACATTGATTTCTGCGGTTATTTGACGCAGTGTTGCTTGTCTGTTAGAATTTACGACTCTTTGCAAAAGTCGCCGGTCTCGGTCGTTAAGTGCAGGCGGTCGATCACTGCGCTGTCCATGGTGGGATGTTACGCCTGAAATTTCATACTCTCGGCACACTCTTGACACAGTGGATCTGGGAATGTTGATTTCCCTAACGATTTCCGAAATGGCATGACCCATGCGTCTAGCTCCAAATGACATTCCGCGTTCAAAGTCTGTTAATTCCCGTCGTGCGGTCATCATCACGTCAAAACCTCTTCACATGAATAACTTGAACAGAAATGAAAGCTCTGCGAAAGCACTGCGCATTTATACCTGTTCTACGCGATGCTACTGCCATCTGAAAATTTGCATATTGCTATCCCATGACTTTTGTCACTTCAGTGTATATTATTATTATTTAAAACATATCGTCATATTGGAACAATGTTAAGTTCCCTCCTGAATCGAACCTAACATTGTTTTATCGATCCCTAACAGTCAAATGTGCTCGTAATCCTGAATCGACCTCTAACTATAATACATTTACTCTTGATCTCAAATTGACACTTAAAGATGTTTTATCGACGCCTTTCGACAGCATCTGATATTAAATATGATTTTCTAAACTGTAACTAACAATAATTAATATAATTTTCTAAACTGCAACATATGTTTGTAATTTCAAAAGATATCTTATTAATTAGTTTCATTAAATGCACTAAAATCTTGCGTTTTAAAAAGAAACAGAAAATTATTAGTAAATTCTTAAATTGATATGATTAATTAATGCTTAAGTTTATTATTTTACCTAAAAAAATTCAATTTAAAATAAATATTTTTTAGAAAATTGATTTAACGTTTTTCAAGATGTACACCACAGATTTATCGGAGGCATAGTTAGGTTTGCCATAGCCTGATTCCAAACGGAGCTCCCTTAATTCAGACATCCGAGCATACTATTCCTTTGATCACTCCAGGCTGAACAGATGTGGAATCAAGCAATATTCAATTTACTTTGTTGATTAAATATTTCATATGATAGCTTATATATCATACTCTCACTGTCCATAACAATAGTAGCAAGTGAATATCTAAACGGGATTTATTGGTGAATGCAACTCTATGATATGTTGTAGAACAAAACTGCGAAGCCTTCCATCAAAATCAATATTTCATGACATCTGTTATTTGCTTTGATGCATCTTCCAATTTTTAGTTTAATTATTACGAATTAGAACTATTTTGCTAATTTCACCCACAGATCGAAATCAATTTTTTTATTTTAATTGAATATCAAACCATTGTAAGAGTGAGATGAAAAATGAGAATTTTCAAGCAAAGATCGTGTTACGATTGTCTAGTTCTTGATGCATCAAAAGGAAAACGGAAAGTTTCAGAAAGGTGTCATTACGTTGGCTGCAAAACAATTTAAACGTGACGATAACCCTATTTGGAAATGTGCTTCCGAAAATGATTGTCAAGGTAATTCGCATGCTAATGCTGATTCTTTGAAAAAACTAATTTACGGACATAAATGCTAAGATTACTAACGAAAATGTAGACATATTTAGACAGGAAGGAAGGAAGAAAATAGAACAACAACCATAGATCAACAGCTCATGCCATTAAAATTTCCAAATCCACACTCTGCCCTTTGGTATCCCAGGCTTCAGGTTCGAGTCCTAGCTGTGGCATGGATGTTTGTGAGTGGTTCAGAATCCACTTTAAGCTGTAGGTCCCGGTCTGTTTAGCCTAAAGTGTGCACAAGATGGCCGTAGAGCGACAAACCAAACCAAACCCAAATCCACATTTTTCCGAATTTTGAAAGAAGGAAAGTCCATAAAACGAGAAAATCCATATCCATTTTAAGCTTATGCATACAAGGCAAGCAAGGATCGTAGCCAAGAGATTCTACCTACAAGTTCAAACCGTTGAAATGAAATTATAAAAAAACCAGAAACTATCTGAACACTTAAAATAAAAAATGAGTAATATTTCTAATTTATTGTTTAATTTATTCTATTTTTCTGATAACAAATGATGATTTCTATTATTTTCTTTTGCTGCTATGTGACAAATTCAATGCATCACCTGTTAGTATTATTATGGGACAAAGGAATAAATTTTTTATTATTTCATAGGTTTGCTTTGTTGCTCTTAATAATTCATCGAAGACCAATACGATCTTCTTACCTGATTTGCTCTTCGAATGAACACTTGTCTCTGGATGAGACCAGAAACGTGAATGAATTTGAACAGATTTCATCAACTCAGAGACCATTCGTCTCTGCCATCCTCTCCATATTAATGTGTCTTCGTAATGAATCAGTAGATCCGCAATTCATTTGCGTGTCGGTCTCGGTGATTAATGTTTTTCGTCGGCGCTCTTGAGCTGCGAGTTGAACAAACACGTCTTGCCTCTCTCTTATCTTTTAAAAGGGTTCTTTAAATATGCTGTGCCCGAAAGACATCTCTTGTCGTCACGAACGAGGCGCTCGTTTAAAGAGAGACGATGTTTTGAATAAATTGAATCAATTTATGATTTTAACTTTGGTTTCGATCGAAGGCAGCAATGCTACTGAACAGGTGTCCTTCCTAACAATTTTTTTTTTTTTTTTGAAGAAAGCAAATCATGATCTATCATCAAACTCACTACAATAAAAAAAGAATGATTAGCTCTTTAAGACAAAAGAGCTAATAATATAATATTATATAAATATAGTTTGAATAGTATAATATTATATAAATGAATATTGTATTAATCAAACTTAAAAAAAAGATAATTTTGAACTGTCTACCGCAAAATATTAAAATGTATTTTTAATCAACTTTTTATGTCTCAATTCATCTGTTATTATAGTTAATCAAATATAATTTTGCTTTTTTCTATATCTTCCTTCTTGTGGCCTGATGGCCAATTGGCTAGCGCTCTGGCCTTTGGTACCACAGATTTAAGGTTCGAATTCTAGTGGCGGCATGGATGCTTTTTAGTGGTTCGGAATCCACTTTAAACTGTAGGTCCCGGTCTAATTAACCCAAAGTGTGCACAAAATGACCGGAGAGCGACAAACCAATCTGTATTTTACTAATAATGAACTTTTTAACTTTGTAGTGTCTTGTTAATAATTAATCTTTTTATTTATATTTCTAGAATAGAATTGTCTAATTGGTAGAACAGAATTTATGAATTAAGGGAGTTCAGTCAGAAATTCAACAGATAAGGTTGAACCAAAAGTTCCGGCTCTATGGTATCTCTATTCTTGTTCTATGATAAATCTGTAGGCTGGAAATGCCTTTCGATAGCATTGAGAGAATGGGGTAAAGAGGGCACACCCTTTTCCGGAGCCATCTACGGTAGTACTATATTCCTTCCAAATTGTGATAGCAATATATAGTGTCCAATTTCAAAATGTAGCAGGCTATCAATGTTATATTCTGGTTAACGTTGAATCTACTAATCAATCATTGTATTAAGTAACTTTTTTCAATGTTCTATATCAACAGCTGTGTTTTTGCCAAGATTGCTTGTGATAAATGTGTAGACAGCAAAAATACCCATTGAATTCGAAGCCGCGTAGACGGGGGTGCTGTTCTCTTCAATTTGCTGTAGGGCCACACTAGATGTGGTGTCTTCATAGTGCAACTTTGGGTCAGGTAAAAGTCGCTTCCAATTGCGAATGAAGTGTTTGCCATTGAAAATGACAAAGATATTGCGAGTAATATGTTCACTGTAGTGCACTCTGGATAACGCTGAATCTGCTATATATCTACCTTTGTAGTTACAAATCACTTGAGACTAAAATACGTAGAATTTGTAAAATAAACAAACGAACATTTTAGTCTTACTAATAATAATAAATTATCCAAATTTTTCGTCGCAGTCACTGTGGGCCATTGTAATTATTGACGGACGAAAACGAGGAGGCTCGATGGTGATATTTATAGCATGCATTTCATTTGTGATGTTAGAGCTGATGGGTGTTTTCTGAAATTTCTCTCTCAGGATACGCAAATGCCGTAAAAGTCTTCCTGGAAGGCAATGTCCTTTCTTAATCACACCACTGTGATATAAATAATTCATTTCTTCAAACTCCATTTCCATAAATAATCCATTTCATTAAACTTTTTCATTATTGGTTCAAATAATAAACTTAACATATGTATATTCCTTCTCTGATAGTCTTAAGTGGAACAAAATTCGTCCAATCTACAGGAAAATAAAGTAAAATTAAATTAAATAAATAAAAATAAGTCTACCTATGAACAAGAAAAGAAAAATTGTTTCCATGAAAGATGTATTGCACTGTTTGCTAAATTTCTCTTCAGAACTGCTTTCACATACCTCAAGGATCATTAGAGTAATTTTTCAGCTCGTTAACCATAATACTAAAGAAACCCACATACATATAAATCGAATCTGGTCAACAATAAAACTACCCTACTCTCAGCCCTAATGTCATTATTCCCTCCCCGTTTTCGTTGAGAAATCACCATGAATTCGTATTGGAAATCCATCATCATCTTGGGGTAATGACATTTCAGAACACAAGGGGAAAAAAAACTTCCTCCTAGAGAAGATTTTTCCGGGGCACAGGGGGTGCTTCAAGGGTCAGTGCGAGAGTGCAAAATAGCGTGTGCCGTCGTCACGGATCACGCTATGTCGTCATTCGTGGCTGCTCACACATGCTATATGGATCGCGTTTTGTCACATGACCCACATACTGCAACCTGCCTGGGTGTTGATCCACTGGAGGAAGATGTTCGCCTTTACTCTCCGGAGATGTTAATTGGTCGGAATGGACGTGACGAGACGGTTTCAGCATTCCGTGCTGGATCCTAATTGGACGACTTTGATTGCCGCTTGCTCGGACTTTAGCTGAATGAGAATGAAGATGGCGGTTGGAAGGAAGAGTGCTACAGGGAAATGGAACGGACTTTTTACAACTCATCAGCAAGAGTATTTAGGGAAGGGAAGACAATGGGGTTTTTCATGGCAGAGGACGTAATTCATTCTCGGCGTATTATTATTTGTGCACGTCATACGCCATTTGTTTTTAAAGGGCTTATTGAAATATGTGCTCGCATTATATATGCATCGTGGTTAAAGAGCACAGTTATTAAGCTGAGCAGTAAAACTTTTGATTAAAATTTATTTGGCATTTTCATAAAAGCATTTGGAATATATTTAGATGTTTGAGAACTGTAAAAGAAAACCGAGATAAAATACTTGGTCAGTAAGAGTGTTTTTAAGTAATTCTGAAAAAAAAAATGAAGCGACAACTATCGTACGAAAAGCAATATTTAAAATGGGTATTTTCTTTATTTATCTCATTTTTTTAAAAATTTCCGAAATCCGATTCATATAATTTATGAAACTCGAACATTTTGATAAGTTAGTTAACATAACCAAACCACAATTATAACAAAATAAAATCCTGCTTTATCGATGTGTCGAAGACTATTAAATTTCATAAATTATATGAATCGAGGTTTGGAAATTGATCTGTCATAGGTTGAAATATCCTAGCACTTTGGACTTCCGAGGTACGGAATGTCGGTTCGAAACCATATCCATAACCGAAAACTATTGTACGAAAAGCAATATTTAAGATGGATATTTTTTTATTTATTTTCTTTTCTTTAATTTCCGAACTATGATTCATATAATTTATGAAACTGAGTAGCCTTCCTTCGACATCTTGATAAGTTAGTTAACATAACCAAACCCCAATTAAAACATCAACAAAAAACCCCCTAATTTATCGAGAGGTCGAAGACTACTCAATTTCATAAATTAAAATCGGAGTTTGGAAATTGATCTGTCATAGGTTGAAATATCCTAGCGCTTTGGACTTTCGAACTAAAGGATGTTGGTTCGAAAACCCAATAAGTGACATCAGACCAAAAGCTTCCCTATCTGTGCTGGAAATGGCTATGATAAATCCGTATGCCAAAAAGTCCTTTTATGGGTCTGAAAGGCGAATGTTAGAACTCAAGATGCAACGTTTGGGGCTGTTTGTACAAAATTTTGGTGCAAATTGATTATTTGGGGTACATGCATTCTTGGAAACATTGAATTCGTTATATATCTGTTGTAGAGACGAAAAAATTAAAAGTTCAGAAAATCATTTGTATGTTTCAATTTAGTCCCCTTACATGTGATAAGTCTCTAAGAATGAAACAATTATTAACTATGTTTTTAATTGTATTAAATACTAATTATTTTACGGATTCGGAAATTTAATTTTACTATTAAAATAATATCGCGTCTGCGCATGCCTGAGCCTTTATCTCGAAAAACAGTTGCCATTGTCGGCAAAAAAGGTTATAAAAGAATCAGTTTTTTTAAAAAATATAATTTAGTTTTATACTGAATTAAAAAATATACATCATTGAAATTATGATCCATAAGTTTTTATCCTGTGTAATTTTTTTTTTAATTTTAGAAATTCAAATGTAAATTTAGACATCCCAATTGCTTATCAGAATTAGAACTATGATTTATCACCAAAGCTTTCGAGATCACCTTACGATATATCGTTACCATTATCATTCAAAATATATGTCTTCATTTTGATTCATTTAAAAAAATAAAAGTAGGTAAATGCAAGAGATCAAAAATCATAAATGACCGTCATTTAATTCTAGTTTTTTTTTTTTTTTTTTTTTTTTGGAGCTGAAGTACTTTGAGTCCAAACACTTTGAAAAACTTGATAGAAAGACTGTTACCAGATGTACAATACTACGAAATGGACTCGTGATTGCATTAGAAAGATACAAGGTAAACTAAAATAATAAATTTTAGAACGAGGTAAATCGTGGTATTTCAAAAAGATACAAATAGGAGATCACATTCTTGGCAATCCGTCTGGTGGTTAATACAATTTATTTTTAATACTATTAAGTTACTGTACTAAATTCTCAAAGTGGTAGAAAAAGTAACCTATTGATATCTTTAATGAAAGCAACTCCATTTATTTATAGTCTGTTACTATTATCATCATTTTATAGAACGCAACAAAAATATATTAAAAAATAGGATGATTAAAATTCAATAGAAGATAAAAATTTCCATAATTGCCTTCTTAATGTTGTGTTTTTTGCATCCGCTGTCCTCAACAGATACTATAAATTTGAATAATGCATGCTCAAGAGATGCTGCGTGAGAACCCAAGATGATTAATGCGGTTATAAACAATGTCCATCATAAATCAAGCAATGTAACTAGGTAGGTTAAGTTAAAACAACTCCACACTTTCCAATGGGGATTGGCGCCTCTACAGACGCATCTCTGGAACTCTATTCAAGAAAATAAAACTAAACAATACTAATCATGCATAATTGTAAAGCATGTAGCTGTTGATAGTTATTTATTCAGAAAGCTACTGCAGACATTACAATGGATGGTTTGAGCGTCAATGAGTTTTTAATTAAACCTATTTTTAATTTAGGGCAGGTATACTCAGAATCATGAAGGCCGTGGGATGCTTCAACACTCACGATTTCACCGCAGGCCCCATACATACATACATACATACACACAAAACCCCTCGAAATGTGTCGATTATATATATATATGCATACATATATATATATACACTGAAGTGACAAAAGTCATGGGATAGCAATATGCAAATTTTCAGATGGCAGTAGCATCGCGTAGAACAGGTATAAATGCGCAGTGCTTTCGCAGAGCTTTCATTTCTGTTCAAGTTATTCATGTGAAGAGGTTTTGACGTGATGAGGACCGCACGACGGGAATTAACAGACTTTGAACGCGGAATGTTAGTTGGAGCTAGACGCATGGGTCATGCCATTTCCGAAATCGTTAGGGAATTCAACATTCCCAGATCCACTGTGTCAAGAGTGTGCCGAGAGAATGAAATTTCAGGCATAACATCCCACCATGGACAGCGCAGTGGTCGACCGCCTGCACTTAACGACCGAGACCGGCGACGTCTGCAAAGCGTCGTAAATTCTAACAGACAAGCAACACTGCGTCAAATAACCGCAGAAATCAATGTGGGACGTACAAGGGACTTGTCTGTTAGAACTGTGCGGAGAAATTTGGCTTTCTTGGGCTATTCCAGCAGAAGACCGACTCGAGTACCTTTATTGACAGAACGACATCGCTTGCAGCGACTCTCGTGGGCACGTGAGCATATCGGTTGGTCCCTAGATGAATGGAAAACCGTGGCCTGGTCCGATGAGTCACGATTTCAGTTGGTAAGAGCTGATGGTAGGGTTCGAGTGTGGCGCAGACCCCACGAAGCCATGGACCCAAACTGTCAGCAAAGCACTGTTCAAGCTGGTGGTGGCTCCGTAATGGTGTGGGCTGTTTTTTCATGGCATGGACTTGTTCCTCTGGTGCGCCTGGACCGAACATTGACTGGAAATGCTTATGTTCCGCTACTTGGGGATCACTTGCAGCCATTCATGGACTTCATGTACCGAAACAACGATGGGATTTTTATGGATGACAATGCGCCATGTCACCGGGCCACAATTGTTCGCGATTGGTTTGAAGAACATTCTGGACAATTCCAACGAATGATCTGCCCACCTAGATCGCCCGACATGAATCCCATCGAGAATTTATGGGACATCCTCGAGAGGTCTGTTCGTGCCCAAAATCCTGCACCATTAACGCTTTCACAATTATGGACGTCTATCGAGACAGCATGGCTCAATATTCCTGCAGAAGACTTCCAACGACTTGTTGAGTCCATGCCACGTCGAGTTGCTGCACTTCGCCGGGCGAAAGGAGGGCCAACACGGTATTAAGAGGTATCCCATGACTTTTGTCACTTCAGTGTATATTTGTGTGTGTGTGTGTACAATAATAATTATTATTTTATCTATAATAAAAAATAAATATCATATATAATATTTTTGCGTGTAAGTCGAAAATTTTTATAGTTCTAAAGTACAGAGGTCATCTTACATACGGTACCGCAAAAAAAGCACGCGCTTTTCCGTGAGCCCGCCGGAAATAATATATCGCCAAATATCGGTAAATAAAGTACATTTTTTTTATTCTTTTAGATTATATTTTTTAAGTTTATGGAGAACAATGTATCAAAATTTAAAGTTGTTTTATGTTTGGATTGTTGCATCGTCATCAAAACAAAAATCTGATGTTGGTGAAATTTGTGAGAAGCTAACAGAAAATTATTAAAACTTATATCAATAATAATAATAGAATACCTGAAATTAAGGCAATACAATAATGTTAGAGGAAACATTTTCATTTAGGCTTAAATACGGGTTTGGAACTTTTGCAAATTTTTTGAAAATGAAAAAAACAACCCCTCACGACTTGTACACGGATTAGCTTATATTCGGAAATATACAGTAATATCATAAAAATTTCAAATAAGAATAAATAAATTTGATGCTTTGTATCACGTTAATTTAATAAGTGATTTAGTGGTTGTTTCGATTTTTATTGGTCGATATTTGAAATATTCATGCACAAGAATGCCGGGTTTCTTTTCCATAAATATGTGTTGACAAGCGAGACAAACTTAACATTTACATGTATTGTTTAGCAACACCAACATAAAATTTTGTTGAACTCAGCTTTAAAAGGTGTTATTAGAGATAAGTATTTCAGAAATCAAATAAAAATTGGGTAGACAGATATCCTGCTTTAGATTTGAATTTATGTTGATCTTGATTTGATTTGACGTTAATAACAAAAGATTTAATCTTCTTGTCAGCAATAAAATAAAAAAAAACACCGAATAAAATATTTTTCTAGTGTTTAAACGTTTACTTTTTATTAAAATAAAACTGCATCATGTTTTCTGTTTATATTTTTCATCAAAAATTGTAAATCCAAAAGAATCAAACAATTATTTAAAAAAATAAAATGGACATATATTGGAAAAAATGAACCGATTGAGACAGGTTTCAAGGAAAGCATCGGTGGGGCGTATATCGCCAACGAACTGTGGTTTACATATTTCAGATTTAGTTGTATACTCCATATTATGTGCCACAAAATATTCTTAATGAGAAAAAAAATTGTGGTTATGACTTTTAGCCAGTTTTGCGTATTATTTGAGAGCAAATGTTTGAACTGCCAAATGGGAATCTTCAATATTCCGCCCCATGCAAATGCAGAGTAGTTATTATTATATCATTTCCATTCTTCTGTTATCCTTGAATATCCTTTTAAATGGTGATAACCTCCCTTCTCCGCCTATCAAAGACTACTGGTGTTATATTGTGGTGAAATAGGATTCCCGGATTTCTATTCCAGACTCTAGCTACAGTCATTGAGTCTCTTCGTTTCTGAAAACAGCGACTACAATGCACTCTGTCAGAAGATTTGAAAGTTTTTCATTCTTCCACTCTAGACTCGGGTCAGCTGTTTGGTTTGGTTGTCGCTCTACGGCCATTTTGTGCGCACTTTGGGCTAATTAGACCGATACCTACAGTTTAACGTGAATTCCGAACCACTCATAAACATCCATACCACATCCAGGATTTGAACCTGAAGTCTATGGTACCTAAGGTCGCACAGCTAGACCATCAAGCCGATCGGGTTAGCTGTAGGAAAACGATAAGAGAGTTGACGAGAATTGGGTGGGAGTTTTTCGAAAGTACCTCTGGGCCTAAAATTGGGAGTTTTAAATCCGCAACTAGCATGCAAGTTCGATGCGCCGGTGACGTCTTTGATAGTCATTGCTTTCAAAAATAAAAACTTCCCTCAGCTATACATCAGGGGAAAATATTGCTCATCTATGTAAAGCCATAACAAAAAAAAAAAAAATACTCTTAACAAATAGAAAAATTAAAATATTTAATTTTTTATTTCCGAATCCATTGGGGTTTTTTTTATATGGCGCATAACCAAAAGTTCTGAAAGAGTTCTAGATATTTTATTTTAATTAAATTTGAATAAATCAGATTTGGGTTTTTTTTTAAAAAATTTCAGTATCCTCAAGTTCTAGTTATGTCTACCATATGTCTATGAAACAGTCCACCGACCAGTGAGGAAGGAGGAACAGTGTCTTCCTATTGACTGCCTAGAGTAATTGACCGGCATTTATGGTAGAAAATCTGGTAACTCCTACCCGTTAACCTGACTCATGATGCGTGATGCTTTATGTACATTGTTCCATTCACCGGCGAATCTCCTCGTTCTTAAAAACAGTGACTGCAACAATGCCACCAGCGGATTGGGCACGTTGCTATAGGCCTACGAAGTGGGCAAATTGATGATAAAATGATAATTGATGTAAAATTATTTGATTACCTTTGCTCTAAGATCGATTCAGGAAGATATGCTAATGTAAATCAAATTATGTACATATAGATACATTAATTATAATTGAATTATTATCATTGTTGAAAAAGTAGCCATATTATGAAACATATACATCCCTTAAGATAGATGAGATGAAGATAGTAAATATACCGTTAGATGTATGTTGTATACTAACTTCATTTATAATAGCACAGCAATATTATTTGAAATACCCGTAAAAAATGAATTTCAATAATAATGATGATTTTTTTAGATGATACATAAGGTATCATCTAAAGAAAATCGCTTAACGGTATCATGGGCGTCATTTCACCCCAATAAATGAATTTTATTTTACAAATTTAATAAAGACCTGTACATTCATTCTACAGTTATTTAAATTTTATTAAAATTAAAATTTAATTAATAATTAATAATATTTAAAAAAAATTGTTATTAAAATTATTTTTTTTATACTTATTTCAAATAATATTACGGTGCCTTTTACAAATGAAGTTAGTACACATTGTACATCTCACAGTAGATGCACTACCTTCTTTCCTTGTACATGTACAAATTCTTCCTTGTTTAGATGTGGATGGTGATATTGGCGTTGTTTCCTCAATCTGTTCGTCAATAATTTCTAATACCCAGTCCAGTGACATTAATGTGACCACCACCTACTTTCGATGTCAACGTGAAGTTGGCCACAGCACTGGAGTCGGCATGGCTCAACATCCCAGTTGAGCACCTTCAACACCTTCAGGAACCTAATTGACTCTCTTCCTGCGCGTTTCGCAGCGGTCCGCTCTGCCAAAGGTGGTTATTCTGACTTTTGACAGGTGGTCCCATTAATGTGACTGGACTGTGTATTATTTCCTCAGATTATGTGGCAAATTGGGTGTTTGAGAGAGAGGTACCTGGAAGTTAATTAAAACACATAGCATCATTTAAATTAGCTTTCTTTATAAAAATTTGAAATTGTTGAGAAAGTTCATCTGAACTGGAAATTATTACACGAACTCTTTTACGTTTACTAGAGCAGCTGACATCTTCTTTATAAATAAAAATTTCATCTCTTTCTCACATATCATTACCAAAAGTCTACATAATCATTCTAAACATCATCGTGAACCTGGCGGTAGCAGGAATGTTTGTGACTGGCTCGGAATCCACGTTAAAATGTAGATCCCTGTCTAATTAGCCCAAAGTGTGCACAAGATGACCGTAGAACGACAAAGCAAACCAAACCGCAAAACCACATCATTGTTTTCTACATTGTCTACCTCATTAATGCTTAAAATATCCTCCTAATAGGCAGAATCATCCGTTTCTAGCAAAATTTTTTCCTTTTCATCTTGTTTTGAGTACACCATATTATCTTTGCGGCAATAAAATAAACAAAATAAAATGAATACAAACGCTTTTAAAATAATAATTTTCTTTCCTCTCAGCTTATAGAACCAAAAATTATAAATACTATACTTAACAGAAAATTAAATTACGAATTACGAATTAATTACGAAGCAATTTTAAAAAACTGACACTTACGGAATTATTGATGAAACATTACCCTAGAACATTTTCTTCTTTGTTCATCTAACGAAATACATAATTAATTTTTTTTTTTTACGATAACTCTATCCCGACTGAAACCATAAATAAGTACAGGAAAAATCAGTGTTACCAGTTATTCGGTTTTTCAGTAATATTAGAAGGACAATTTACCTGGCATAGAATTTTCACTCATGTAACCTCTTAAGCTTTATGCCTGCGTTGTATCAAATGCAAGGGTCTGATGGCCGAGTGGTCCCTGGCTCGGTACCACAGTTTTTGGGTTCGAGTCCCGGCGTTGCCATGGATATTTGTAAGGGTTTGGAATCCACTTTAAACCGTTGGTCCCTCTCTAATAGGATCGTAGAGCGTTGTGAGGGTAGTATTAGTGACGTCCGTAGCATATCTTCAAGCTATACGTGCCGCTTGGACAGTGATAAATGTGTAAGCAGCCTTTGCTTTTCGGCATAAAGATATATTGCGAGTTGTCTGTATTGCCAGCTGCATTAGAAAAAAAAATGTTTCAAATGCAAAGAGAACTTTTTAAAATTGAAATGTGCAATTGTTAAATTTATTTTTTTATTTCTTTACTTTTTTTTCTATATTTTGAAATTTATTTCTATTTAATGGAAAAAAAAATGATGAAAAGTAGGTTTTTTATCATGGAAATATAACTTTCAAGAAAACAAGCAACATAAAAAAAAAAATTTTTAAGTCAATTCCTACTTTTTTTCCACTCTATTGCAGAAAGTCTTTTATAAATAATTTTCATTCATTTTTTTAAGTTGATCTGGCGCCATCTATTGGTAGATATATGCAACTTAAATATAAAAAAAACTAAAATTAATTAATTTAATTGAATTACTAATTAATATTTGAGAAAACTGTCTTAACATCCACTGTCATCCACTACAAGTTCAAAAAAAATGTATTTGAACTCGAGTGGATGAATAAAAAGTATTTTATGAACGATTGAAAATTTGAACAAGATATGTATAGGGGGAGTGTGAGCTAATAGAAGGAATTGAAAAAAGAAAGAAATGTGAAATTTGTGATCGTGCACAAATTTATGGGCATTATTTATATTGATCCTTATTTCCGAGTTGATTTTTTCCCCCCGAGATTTCATGTTGTATTACGGGTTCGAGCTCATTTGTGTACCATTTATTTATGTATGCAAACATAATTCTCGCTGCTTTCTCACGGCATTCGTATTGCATTATGGTGTGAGGAACAGCGTAGCAGTTGCATAACACACGAAATGGTATGGTACATGGTATGCATTATGGTATGCATAACACACGAAATGCGTAATAAGTTTTATTTCATCCCAGAATCCAGAGAAACATGTAACAAGCCTTCATTCCTCACTGGTTAACTGACATATTGAAGGACAGCAGCCATCTTTCCCAGCAAAATTTGAGGAGATGACTTGTCATCTGCGCTATGCGGATTCGGGAATCCACCTTAGTTTTTTTATTTATTCCTCCTTCCTTCATTACTGTTTTCGTTTAGGCAATATGAAAGGCCTTCCACCGTAGAACGTCATTGGAACGGAATTCGAATCGTTTTTGGAAGAGGAACGCAAACGATTTTCTTCTCTCTCTCTCTTCTGCTTGGGTTATTTATTTATTATTTATTTTTTTTGGTTTTCCTTTTATGCTTTTATTATTATTACCGTTTTTATTCTTTTTCCTCCCTGTTCGGCTCTTATAAAAAAACCATAAATCCGAAGTAAAAGAGTCAAGCGATTCCGAGGCTATAGGGGTTATACGACGGTAGTACCTGGAAATTCGGTTGGAGAAGAAAACGACTCCGCGCTACTTACTTTTCTTTTAAAAAGAATAAAAAAAAGAAAAGAAAAAGAAAATCGTACCCGTACCGAGCCGCAAAAATGCAATATCGTCTGCGTACGAGTAGTAGGCGGTTCTGGCAACTCGCGACTGGTCGAATTCGAAAAGAGCCAGCCGCAAATGGCGCGCAATTTGGCCGTCAAATTAATTGTGATAAATGGACAGAGTCTGTCACGCGTCGCGGGTTTCAGGACCGTAAAATTTCGTCACTGTAAAGAACCTGAAGACAGAGGGAGGGAGGGATGTTGCAGATTCTGCCTCTGTACTCACTCGCGGTCGATTAAATGACTCGAAAATTAAGTAAGCACCTGTTTGGTGCTCTGGCCACAGCTCCTTTTAAGATCTTTTCCTTTTTTTCTTGCAAGATTTTCTTCAAATTGCAAACCTCATTATTGTAGTATATGAGTTTCAATATTATTTCCTTTGTGACAATAGATCGATCATCCTTTTGTCACATTAAAATCGTTTTAAACTTGATCAAAATATTACATATAGATGGATTTTAAATTAACCTGTAACCTGGATTTTAAATTAACCTCTTCAATTCCTTCTATTAGCTCACACTCTCCCTATATATATCTTGTTCAAATTTTCAATCGTTCATAAAACACTTCTTATTCATCCACTCCAATTCAAATACACTTTTTTTTTTTTTAAAGAACTTGTAGTGGATGACACTGGATATTAATACAGTTTTTTCAAATATTAATTCATTGATTAAATTTAATTAATTAATTTTAGGTTTTTTTTTAGATTTAAGTTGCATGTATCTACCAATAGATGGCAGCAAATAAACTTAAAAAAATGACTGAAAATTATTTATAAAGGACTTCCTGCAATATAGTGAGCAAAAAAAGAAGGAATTGATTTAATTTTTTTTTTTTTTTATTACTTGTTAGAAGTGCCATTTGATTGAGAGAGCTGTAGCTGGTCAAAATTATCATTTGACCAATGATGTTTTGCCATTTAAGATCATTGAGTGTTCTCTTGAAAATCTTCCTTCACAAATTTTTATTGCCATTAAATTATAAGTCATATTAATCAATTAAAATTAACATGGCCAGATTAATAAGATCACAAGTTGCAGATTCTACCTCGGTACTTACTTGCGGTAGATTAAATGACTCGAAAATTAAGTAAGCACCGGTTTGGTGCTCTGGCCACAGCGCTTTTACGATCTTTCCTTCTTTTTTTCCTTGCAATAGTCTCTTTCTCTGTCTCTCTATTTCAAATAACAAACTCCATCATTGTGGTATATGATTTTCAATATTATTTCCTTTGTGACAATAGATCGATTATCCTTTTGCTCACATTAAAATATTGTAAATTTGATCAAAATATTAGATATAGATGGATTTTAAATTAACACAAGACGTTTTTAACATAGATGGATCATATAGTTCCTTTTTTAGATGTGCTATTTGGTTGAGAGGGCTACAGCGGGACAAAATTATCACTTGACTATTTATGATTTGTCATTTAAAATCACAGAGAGTTCTCTTGAAAATCTTCTTTCACAAATTTTTATTGCCGTTGAATTATATGCATTAATCAATTAAAATTAAAAGTAACATGTTCAGTATAACAAAATCGCAAGTTGCAGATTCTGCCACTGTACTTAAATGCCTCTACTGTCTCTACTGCCTCTGTCGATTAAATGGAAATTAAGTAAGCACCGGTTTGGTGATCTGGCCACGGCGCTTTTACGATCTTTTCCTTCCAAATGTCTCTTTCTCTCTCTATTTCAAATAGCAAACCTTATCATTGTGGTATATGATTTTCAATATTATTTCCTTTGTGACAATAGATCGATTACTTTTTGCTTACATTAAAATATTGTAAACTTGATCAAAATATTAGATAAAGATGAATTTCAAACTAAGACGTTTTCAAACAAAGACTCTACCCAGGTAGTCCAACTCAAGAGGCAAGATGCTCAACATCACAAACGCCATCAAGACTCCTCGGGTTTTGAAACAGTATCAACCACAAAACCACAGCGGATTGAACCCCCGCCCTCATGTTCACCTGCAGCCTCATGCAGTTCAAGTTGCCACTAGCCGGCTTTTTACCAGTAAATCATAATAGGGTACATAGTTTTGCGTATCATGTTTATTTAATCTCTTTCACTATTAATTATTACCTTATTTGATATCACTATATTAATATGCTAATAGAACAAATTTTCCAAAAGTCAATTTCAATTTCAATTTTTTTTTTTTTTTTTTCTTATTGCAGGAAATCATTTTTATCCAGTCACCCTATTATGTTTCCAACAGCAATAATGCTAAAAAAAAAAATAATAAAAATAATAATTTCCAACTTTCAGGTAAAAATGAATTATTTTTCTTCCCCAAGAAAAAATCTCGTTTCGTAAAAACCTGAACCACAGCCTGATTAATGACATCTTTTCCCTCGTAATAGATCGCTCACCTTTCTCGTTAATTGTTATAGATCTGGTTTTAAAAGTAATGAATTTGTGCCTGCGGGGAGTTTAATTAATTGAACGGATTGATATAAAGGTTGTGGGTAATGTTACACTCCCCCCTCCCACCACCCTTCCAGCTTTTATGTCTCGGAGAAAAGGTTGCTTTTTTTTTTTTTTTTGGAGGGAAAAAAACAATTTTGATGATTAAACATTATACAGAGAAAATCAAATAGGGCTGGACAGTAGTGATTTATATTTGCTTTGGTTTCCCACGCGCTATATTTCGTAATGGTTATCTCGTTTAATTTAGGAGAGACGCCTTTTGATACACAATAGCGCCTGATTCATTTAAGATGCAGATCAGTGACTCGAACGTAACTAGTGTAATTTACTCTAATAAATATAAAATTTAACATTTTATTTCCAATTACAATGGTGTCTGATGGATAATGCGTCAGGCTTTCAGACTCAGGTACGACCAAGATACCATTACGTCAGGCTTTCAGACTCAGATACGACCAAGCGATACCATTACTATTACTACTGCTACACCACACCATATCACTGTGCCTAGAGCTCAGTTGCCCCTTTACAATTTGGGAATGATGTGGGTGAGAAGAAGTCTGATTGGGCTCTGTGACGCTCTACGGTCCTATGAGACCGGGACCTATGGCTTAAAATGGATTCCGAACCTACAAACATCCATGGCACCTCCGGGATTTGAACATGATATCTGTGATACCCAGAGCCAGAGCGCTATCCACTCGGCCATCAGGCCCCCAAACCAAGCGATACCGTAATCAAAAGTTTTAACTCACAGTTTAACACAGACATGATGAATCGCTACATGGAAAGTCCTTCCTTTAAGTACGAAAAGGTAGAGAAAAGGGTCCCAACCCCTCAACCCTTAAAATCCACGTTTTGGAGTGACGTTATAAAATAATAGTACCCTCATTGTGAGTACAGAGCAGTATTCCTCTCATAATATTTTTTGTTTAACGTTGAATCTGCTGTTATAAATGTAAATGATATCAATTTAAATTGCCGCCATTGGAGAGCATCACATTTTCTAATTAATTGCAAGTATTCTTCATTTGTGCAACCACCCCATAGCGAGTCAAGACCGTCTGTCTACTGACAGATTCCGAAACATAAGGTGTTTTTATTTTTTGGGGGTAGGGTTGTCATCCCTACGCTTTACAGTCATATTATAGTGGGAGCTACAGGCTTAAAGGGGGTTCCGAACCACTGCAAATATTCATGGCACAGCACGGACTCAATTCCGAAATCTGTGGCATCGAGCGCCAGTCCCTCGGCCATCGGCCTCTCACGACAACTATTACATCCTTTTATTTTCCAATGCTGAATTCTTTTTATATGGTACATCCATAACAATGAATCTAAGGAACATCCATGAATTCATGGTCCACTAAAAGCCCAATGACAGGTGATAAAGGAAAGAAAATGTCTTCCGGGAGAACTTTTAGGGATAATCTCCCCCCCCTCGCAATTGTATATCACATCGCAAATATACGATGGAACTCTCATCTTGTAGCCTGACGCCTGCCTGCACACTCTCATAACTCATCGAATTGCTTCGTTTCTCAAAGCATTGAGTGTAACAGATGCCACCAATGAATTCGAACCTGGGATCTCCAGCATGGACGGTAGATGTTTATGGCCAAAGGAACTGAATCCAAGATTATTTTCCCCAAATAAACCAAGTATTTCGCGCTTCTTTACTTCCTTGTCAGCGAGATTTCGTATTAATATCCCTCAAGCTACCAGCCGACAATGAACGTAGCATTAGAAGAACTCTCTTCAGGTTTGAGTTGATTTTGAACGAAAGATGTTCTGTGTTAAAATCCGTTAACTTCAACATTGCAAAGCTGTTACTCATTTCAAATCACGTCTAGAAAAAAACACATTGATTTGTTAATTTTAATTTTATTTTATTATAGTTATTTAAATAAATTTAATCTTACTTGAATGATTTGATTCGATTATTGTCGCTTCACAAAATATAAATAATGCACTAACTCTTAGCTGAAGAATAATGGGCTCCACTAGCGAACAGAAAGGCTCAGGCTTAAATTTATCGATGGCGCATGTTACAGTCACTACTTTCAGTAACGAGCAGACTCGATGGCCATTGTAACAGTATTTCGCATCGACAATCGGGCTGCCATGGTGTAATTTTTTGAGTTTTCTCCCTTACATCAAGAAAAAGAGAAGCATTATTCTTTTCACACTGCAGCGTTTTCAGAACAAGTGCCCATTAATGGAATATTCGTGGCATACGTTAGTAGAATATGAATTCCATCAATGTACAAATATTATTTATAATAATATAAATCATTGATTAAAAATGAAAGAATGAATTTAATTGCTGCGAATGAGCCTTGGAACCACTAAATAGCATATCCCATGCCTCAGTATTCTTCTGAAAATGTTTCTGTATAAAGAGAAAATAACATTAATAAATGGACAGAAAATAGTTTTCTCTGCATCAGAGATTGCTTAACACATTAAAAGTCTTAAAAATTGAATACAAATTATAGTAATTGTTGTAATTCAACCCTGTATCAATATTATATTTTTTGCAAAATTTTTTTTATTATTTTTCACACATTGTATTGTTGTACATATTGATTTCTGTTAATAATTTTATGATATTTTATAGAGATTATTTTGAGATATCCCTGAAAAATACATAAGGAAACTCTGCACCGATTTTTTGATAAGGATCACTTCACATGATTTGCATTTGTATCTCACTGGACTATAAATCTTCCAAAAGACCTTGAAACAACGATAGATTTTAATGATTAAGAGAAAAGAAGACATAATTTTCAAATAGAATAATAATTTTATATGTTGATAGTTAGATGAAAAGTTACGTAAATAAAGATGTTTCCCGCTAATTTATGTAACTGTCGTTTCATTTTTCTGCACAAAGATAGGGACACTTATTTAGCATACTTATTCAAATCACTCGTAATTATAGTTTAGACATTTAGTTTTTTTAGTAGTAGTTTAGTAGATTTTTTAAGCCAGTATCGCGGAAAAATAAAATGTGATCTTTTTTATATGAATATTTTTATTATTATTAAATTATTTTCTCAAGTTAAAATTGTTTCCTCATTGTTTAATTTTTATTAATTTTAAAGATGTTAATTATATGTTTGTTTTCATTTAAAAATAAAAAGCGTTTAATGAATTTTTGCAATAAGAGATATAAAAAAATTTCACTTAAGGGTGAACAGATTAATCAAACTTTGAATTGCAGTATCACCACACCTTATTTATTGAATCTATTGATTCCAATAATATATAAAATTCCTTATGTGAATAATTTGATTACAGATAAAAATTAAATATATTTTCTTCCTTATTACGAATCCTTTTTTTTTCAATTAAAGAAAATGTCATTTTTATTCGCAAATATTTAAGAATTTTTTTCTTTCGGCCGTTGTCTTTCAAAACTGAGATTTAAACAAATGATCCAACTTAAAGACTGTAACAATCGTTGCAAAAATTTTAATCCACTAATAAATTTCTGTCATAAAAATCGTAAATGAATCTATATTTTTTTAAACCATGTTATTTGCTCTGAAAAATTGCCAAGTCACCTAATTGGCCATCGAAAATCCTTTAAACGATTAAACTTTCTGCAGATTACGACACGAACCAATAACTTGTTTACTACAGAAACTTCTAGCTGAACAGCCTCAGTCATTGATGCAATATCTTTCCGGAAAATCTTTTATTTTATTTTCCCTACTCATTAAACTGAACCATTGCGAGACATTTGCTGAGGACACCTTTTAAACAATATCACGACATCAACCACAATTGCTCACACAGCTGTCCATTAAGCAGAAATGACACAACCATTGACGTTGGTGCCAAATATCCGGCATAGGAAATCATTAGCGAGCTTTTACAGCTACCAAGCACCGCTTCCTAACAAGACGCATATATCTTCAGCAATATTTTCGTCGCTCGTGAAAAAGTCTTCGTCGAGATGTGGCAACCGCGTCCGGTGAGACACATACTCCAAGCACCAAGAAGGTTTGGGAAGAAACCAAGAAAAGATTGCCCAAGAAAAAAGCCAGGCACGGAAATTGAAGGATTTATGATTCACGATCGCCAACTGCGGAAGAAGTCGAAACGATTTGTGCACGACAATGTACGGGAGGACAGAAGATAGTCCTTCTTTCTTTTTTCTTTTTTCTTAAGGTGACCATGGCTTTTAGTGGTGGCGCTCGTAGAAGATATTGTGTTGTTGAGGGTGGATGGTCATATTTCGGCAATAGGCGACAGTTTCACGATGAGTTAGGTTTCCAGATGAAGGCCATCCATGCGGAATGCTGCTGTAGTTTCAAAATGCTTCAATAAATTTATTTAAATAAAAAAAAATGAGCATAAATAATTTTGAACGCGAAGTGTAGATTGCTCAAGTGCTTTGGCCATTTTTTTCTTAAAGTAAAAAAAGGTTTTTGTGAAAATATAGGCAATTTTAGATGCTTTCTAAGCAATTTTTCCATAAATATTGTTATTATTATTCAAATTTTTTTTAAAAAATTTATTTATTTTGATTTAAATTATTTTATTTATTATATATTTTTCAAAAATAATAATAAAAAAAAAATAAAAGATGAGAAAAGTTGCAGAATGCCCTCTTTCCTTTACAAATGAAACTACATAAAAATTAATAATAAATCGAAATTAAATTAATTTTTTTTCTGTGTTAATTAAAATAATCTTTCCTTGAAATTATGACAATTATGATTTAAAAAATCGCAGTTTTATTTTTAGATATTCAGTAAAAAAAGCAAATAAGAAATAATCCAGGATGATTCTTAAAATAAAAATATAATAAAGGATAGTTCTTAAAATTTCTAAGCCTTAAAATGCCATTGGGGTAAGGTACAAAGCGAATAAAATCTTAAAATGATATTTGATTATTGCTTGTCTTCGATACCAGGCCATGCAGTATAGTTAATTTTATAAAATTTAATTAAAATGTTTCTTTAAGTGGTCCAAACACTATCCTTCGTAAAATGAATAAATTGAAACATATTGAGTTTATTCATGTGAAAATTTAGTAGTATTTCTACAAAATTAAAGATTAAAGTGAACAGGATTTTTTTACACTATTCAGTGAAAAGGGTTTATTTTTTCTAAAAAAAAATTTTTTTTTTTTTTTTTTTTTTTTTTAGAAAAGATATTTTAAGTGAGAAAAATTTGCTTGAAATTATATTTAATATGAAATTCTATTCTTGCAAAAATAATTTCCAAAATTTATATTTGCTCATTGGCTAAATGTGAAAAATTTAGTGGATAAAAAGGAAATATATGTTGCGCATTATTAATTATATATTACTTAAATAGAATACTTATATCTATTTTTCAAAGTTGTTTATCGTTATAATAAATTCAATATGCCCTTCAAATTTTCAATAATAATATCTATAACATTATCTTTACCAAAGTGTATTATATATAACCGTGTGTTTATAGACTAAATGGGACTTTTTTTCACGGGAATAATTTATTGCTATTGCTGCAATTTATAATCAGAACAGTATGGTTCGTGATGAATAATTCAATTTGCGAAATTTTTCATTCTACGAGGATTGATTAATGTGGCTAATAATCCTCTAAAACACGTTTCCAAATTTAAAAAAAAATGCAATAACACGAATTTGTAGAAGAATTGGCGTATCTACAAATGATTCATACTGTTATTTTGCGCTTAAAATATTTTTTATTCCAATAGAAATTGAAGATTCATTCTATGACTTTTTACGTTACTAGTTACGAAATCATTGTAAAATTAGACGTTACATCTAAACTTACTATGATTTGGCACTTCCAAACATGTTTTAAAAAATCGGCAACGAATTCTGTTCATTAATATTATAATATCCAATAATCCCTCTAGATTCTGCATAATATCTTGTTCTGCATTAGATTCATTCTATAAAACTTTTTACTTCACTAATTACATCTAAACCAAGTTTTACTATGACTATTGGTATTTCCAAACATGCCTTAAAAAATTCGCAACTAATTGTGTTCATTAACGTTGCAATATCCAATAGATTCTGCTTAATGTCATTCAAAATTGCAATTGAATTTGTGTGACTTTTACAGTACGATATTACAAGCATTTCTCTATAAAATATGAATAATTTTTTTTAAACTATAGGTTCGCAAAAAACGATACGTATTATTTTTTAAATATCTTTCATACATATTTTAGTTGTTACTTTTTTCTGCATTTTATAGCAACACGGCAAATTATCAATGACTTGTTTGTAACTTTATAGAAATGATTATTAATATTTAGTTTTCTGATGAATCTTTGGTTGATAGCATTTAAGAAGGATTTATTACCATTTGATAGCAAGACAAACAATTTTTCAATATCATGACTTTGAGAAAAAAGAAATTTGACTAAAAAGATTATTTAATTTACTTCATCTTACTTTTTGGTAATACTATTAGTTACGAATTATAAAAAGAAAATTCTGAATTAATTTTTGTAAATGAAATCGGCATTGTACTATGACAAAATTTAAATAATATCATTTTCATGATGTAGTAGTGTTCATTTCAGTTACAAGTGGATTTACTTAAAAGGATTTCACATCAGTATTTACTTAAAAGTAATAAAATAAAAAATTAATTAAATTACTTAAACATAACGACAAGCAAATATGCTGTAATAATAAAACATTCATATTTGTCTTTTTATGGATGTAAATAAAGAAATTATGGGAATTTGAAAACTCAACCATTTACTATTTTATTTCTTTATTATACTGATGTTATCAATAAGTATATATTTATTCCTGAAATGAGGAGAATTTCACAATGCTGCTGTTGCTAGTTTGATTGTATCAGGATTAAAATCAGTTATATCCTTACTCCATATTTAACAGTGATCGTTAATTTTGAAGATACTCGATTTTATGTTTATCTCTTACAAGAAGGCAACATTTATATGTTAACAAATGCAGAAAACAGATTGGTGGAAGATAATGATAATGATAGAGATAAAAAGGAGATAAGCATTACCATTGTTTTCTGGATGTCCTTAATTTTTGTTATTGCTGCACTAGTTACTTATTTAAAAATAGTAACAATTAGATTTTTCCTCATAACATCAACATATTTATAAAAATTATAATTAAGGAAAAATTTTTAAGAAAAAAGCAAAGAAATATTTTTTTTCCAAATTGAATTTTAAACAATTAGTTTCTGGGGAATATTCACTTTTTGTCACATATTAAAATAGATACAGAAATAATATTTATTCAACAGGTCGCGATTTCTGTACGAAGTACAAAGTCCTTCCTTAACTATTTTTTTAAATAAAAATAAATTTTGTAATTAAAATTTTTTTTTTTTTAAATAAACAAATTTAAAATTATAAATTTGGGGGTCTGATGGCCGAATGGCTAGCGCTCTGGCGTTCGGTACCACAGGTATCGGGCTCAAATCCCGGCTTTGCCCATGGGTGCTGTAGTGGTTCGGAATCCACTTCAAACCGTAGGTCCCGATCCTTAATAGGATCGTAGAGCTTTGCGGAGACATTGTTACTCCGCGTCCGTGGCTTACCATCAAGTTACACGCGCCCCTTGGGTAATGTAAAGTGAGTAACATCGGTGCAGCCCTTATGGCGAAGATCACGGTCTATTTGCCAGCTGCATTAGAAGAAAAAAAATTTTTTAATTATAAATTTATCAAATTATTTACTAAGTCAAAATTAAAACAAATTTATTAAATAGATTCATTTAATAATTTCTTTTTTCTTTTTGAAAAAGGGAATAATTTTTCCCCTATAATAAAAATAAGTCTTTCAAAATAATTTAAAAGAATAAAATTTAAGGCTTTGTTTTTTCCCTATTATTAATATGTCGATACATATTTATACAGTCGTAAATATTTTAATGAAACATTGTTCTCTTTAACAATGATGTCTAGATATCTAACAAATAAACGCTTATTTTTTTAAAGTAACGATTTAAAATTTTAAAATAAAACATTTTGATTGTTGAGGTTTTTAATTTAGTAGTATTGTAAATAAGAATTTGTAACGTTTAACATGTTAATTTTTCCTCCACAAAATTTAGAGTCACACCTACATGATTTGTAATTGTGTAATTACAAATCATGTAGGTGTAACAATTTGTAATTTTCAAATTTGTAATTTTCAAAATTTATCCAGAAGTTTTAATTTTAATGGTTTGTCATGTACATTCGCTCACTGCCATCTTGCCTCACTCGTGATCAAGTGATAGTGCTTGTAAATGGACGTGGGTTCGATTCCCTATGAAAGATTTCGGAGCCGGATAACCGAGTATCTAGCGCTCTGGCGCTTGGTAAGACATGTTTCGAGTTCGAATTCCGGTTGGGCCATGATTTGGTTTGGTTTGTCGTTCTACGGTCATCTTGTGCACAATTTAGGCTAATTAGACAGGGACCTGCGGTTTAACGTGGATTCCGAACCACTCACAAACATCCATGGCACAGCAAGGATTCGAACCTGAAACCTGTGGTGACAAAGGTCAGAGCGCTTGTCAATAGACCACCAATCTGCGATAGATGAAATGAGATCTTATATATATGATTTGGTTTGGTTTGTCGCTCTACGTCATCTTGTGCACAATTTAGGCTAATTAGACTGGGATCTACAGTTTAACGTGGATTCCGAACTACTAACACACATCCATGCCATCGCCAGGATTCGAACCTGAAGCATGTGGTGGTGCCAGGAATGTTTTTAGTGGTTCGGAATCAACTTTAAGCCGTAGTTTCCAGTCTCATATGACCGTAGAGCGTCATAGAGCCCAATCAGATTTCGTATTTTCATACTTGTACTTTCCGTATTTCTTACAATGTAAAATAGTAATGCTGAAAAAAGTTACCCACGGATTTCTTCTTTGGAAGGTTAACATACAGAAGTGATTAATCGAAGAAGATGATAACACAATAGAGGATTTAGGGGGATTTGGAGCTAAGTTCCCATTGGACAAAGGAAAAAAAACTACTGTGATCTTGGATCACAAATACAGATTTGTGTGCTTTTGGTATTTATGATTATATTTTAACAATAAAGAACTTTGTTAAAGAGTGAGGGGGAACTTTTGGTTGACGGCTCCAGTATGTGACTCTTATAAAAGTGTAAAAAGCATCGATATTTATTATGTACATCTCGATCACCGATAATGTGTAAATATAAAGATGCACTTTAAAGGTAAAAAAACGATAAATCGAATTGCTTTTTAGAAGGGTTACTTAGGCAAAAGCAGTGCCAGAAAATCTTGAAAAAAAAAAATTTCATCCAATTTTTCTGTTGATATTTTGTGAAAGTGAAATTTTAATAATTAAAATTTTAAATTATTTATATTGTAATTAAAACACATTCGAAACAACCATTGGTTTTTTAATTATTAAAATTTAAATTTATTTTAATGTTATTAAAAACATCCATCTTTTAGAAACCTTCATTTTTTATAGCTTTTTTTTTTTTCAATTCTTTCTATTAGCTCACACTTTCCCTATATATATCTTGTTCAAATTTTCAATCGTTCATAAAATACTTTTTATTCATCCACTCAAGTTCAAATACATTTTTTTTAACTTGTAGTGGATGACACTGGATGTTAATACAGTTTTTTTTTCAAATATTAATTTATTCATTAAATTTAATTAATTAATTGAAGTTTTTTTTCTAGATTTTAGTCGCATATATCTACCAATAGATGGCGCCAGATAAACTTAAAAAAATGAATGAAATTTATTTATGAAGGACTTTCTGCAATAGAGTGAAAAAAAAAAGAATTGACTTAAAAAAAAAATTTTTATATTACTTGTTTTGATTAAAATAACAGACAAAATAAACGACTTAAATAATATTTTTATTGAGAAATTTTTAATACTGTTGTTAAAATGGGTTGATAAGCAGGGAAATTAACAAAAAAATATTCTTGAATATATTTTAAAATTTGGCAAAAATTTTAAAATACACTCATGTGCAAATTTATCTTTACATACCAAAAAATAATGATATTCATCATGAAATATCTAATCAATGTGACAAAAAAGTAGGAATTGGCTTAAAAATTACTTGTTTTATTTTAGTATCTTATATTTAAATTACTATTTTATTATTTTTGTTCTAAGATGAGATGTATGAATTAATTTTTATTATTCATTATTTGAATTATTCATTTTTTTTCCAAAATAAAAATTAATTAGGAAATTAAATGTATACATGATATTCAGAGTTATTTTATCTAACTCAAAATGTATTGAAAAATGTATCTAAATTTAATTTACTTAATTTTTTCACACAAGTCCTACAAGAATATGAAAATTTTTTCGTGTTGCTTTGCATCTTCATTTAATTTGCTTAATTTCCTTATTTACCAAAAAATGTGTGTGATTGTTATGTAAAAATTAAAATAATGATAATAAATAAGAAGTACCAATTTTGGCCATCAAAATTTCTACGTAAAGCCCATTTGATCGCCAAAAAAATCTGGAAAATCTCTTGTTCATAAAAAACAAAAAATTCTGAAATTGAGTTGGCGATGAAATTTTGGTTGCCAAAATCAGTGTTTGCTTATACTAAATCTGAGTCAAAAACAATGTTATAATTTGAAATTAAAACAAATATCTCAATTTTAGAATACTTTTATTAACTACAACAAATTGCTCCAAGTTCTTAAAGCATTTCAAAACAGATTATTGTTCAAGGACTTGAAATACAATACAAGGCATCATATGCTTATTATTATACAAATGGAATATAAATTTTTTTTACAAAATAATTTTATCACTTTTCTACATTTTTTATCACTTACCACATTTATTTTCATTATAAACTCTAATAAATAAGTCAGCTTTCAGCTTAACTTTAATGCAATTCACCGGTCATAAATATAGAATCACCTTCAGCAAAATAAGGCACCATTTATATATCATTTTTATGATAGCACACATATATTTTAATTATATATAATAATAATTTTTTTCAAAATTACTCATTTTAAAATACTTCTGTATAATTTACACAAAAAGTTATGATATACAAAATTTATACAAATTATTTTTCAAATTAAAATTAGAGAACAATTTCAAAAGAGAGAACAATAATAGATCACATGATTTATTATCGTTTTACATCTCATTTCATTGTTTTAAATAATCATTAATTTTTTACAAAAAAAAGTATGCAGAAATGATTCGCAAATATACGTATATTTATTGATTATTCAAACAAAGTGTAATAAACTCGTAGTAATTGTTTTTCATTCTTTAAAAAAATTAAATTTTTTTAAGTATGTTTTCAAACTTTAAAAATTACTTTAAAAATCAAGTCAATTTTCTGTACATGAAACACTGTAAAACAGTACTTTAATATGTATATATATATATATATATCTTTCAAGAATTTTTGTAATTCTTTATTAAGTACCCTTTTTTTTCATGACACATTATTTTAAAATATTAAGATCATAACTTAATTTCTGGCAAAAGTGTTTTATGTAATTGTATTTATTTTTCATTTTCTCAATTAATTTTTAATTCATCTACGAAAATGAAATATTTATATTTAAAAAAAAATTTATTCAGATTAATTTTGCAACTGAAGCAGATTTTTTAAAAATATCTAAACGAAACACGAATTTCTTTTTAAATTATTATTCTGCAAGGTCATTTAAAATAATTCTTGTTTAAAACAAACTTAAATATTTAATAATGAGAAAACTCCATACAGCTTTAGATTCTGATGCATTTTTAAAAAATTTTCTTTAGTAAATATTTGAAATCGGTGGTATATTTGACTAGGATAGGAATGCTGAATGTATTAAGATTGAAGGTAAAGCAATTAGAAATATAAAAATTTCCTCTAACCTTCATAACTTTAATAAAATTTTCCCTAAAATTCTTTTGATTACTAAAAATTGAGTTCACTTTTTACAATATTGAGTCGTAGATAAACTTTAAAAATCCTTTTTATTATTATTATTATTAGATATTTAATCTGATAATAAAAAATTTTTTAACGACCGTTATAAATAAAAATTTCGAATATTATTTTTTGAAATTTACTAAATTAAATTCAAAAAAATATTTAATGTAATCTATATTGTTTATGCGTTAAAATATAGACATTTATATATCATCAACATCATCATCATTGACGCAACAGCCCCATGATGGGTCAAAGCCGTCTGCCTACTGGCAAGATTTAGAAACATGATATGTTTTCTTTTTACGGGATAAGGGTTGTCAGCCCTACGTCGAAACATTTATATATATTTCAGATTATTTAGAGAAGAAACTGTTGTTTTCATTTCAAATGTACAGTAGAAAAAACATTTCGTCGATTTTTGAAAGAATAAAAAATTTCATTTCACTATAAAAATACTTCATATGTTTTTTTTATCATCCATATTAAAAAAAACTATTTCAAATTTATTTTCAATAACTTTAATAAATATAAAATTATGTAACCACAAATTTTTAATTACAATTTTTTTTTTACATTTTAAAATCAACATTATAAAATGTTATTTTCCTAAACGACTTGAAGCAATATGACATCGTAAACAAACACAACTAAAATATAATAAGAGACAAACAAAAAATTTTGTCATAATTCTCTCACACACTTTGAAACACAAATTCATACGATAAAAATGGAATGTATGTCTAAATCCATGAGCTCAATAACTGTTATTTTAAACCCGTGATTGAATACTTATTTTCAATTAACAGTCGAGTAAATTATCATACTCATCATAGTCTATATATTTATTGATAATGATAATGAAACTGATTTTTCATTATGCTAAAGTGTTTACTATTTTATAAATACTTTATTAAAGAAGTTGTAAGAATGCTAAACAGATATTTAATTTTAATAGCTCAAATCTATGCAATAGTTAAAAAATTAAATATTATAATGAATAAAAACTTAATATGATTTTTATATTTAGCATACATGTCTAAGTTATAATGTTTTTACTAATAATTTATATTATGTTTTAAGTTATTAGTAAAAGAAATGGCCGTAAGAAAAATAAATAAATTTTGATTTTGATTTTCATTCCATTTCTGATTTTGCATTTAATTAAATATTTTCCTTTTCTTTGACTGAACAAACGAAATTAAGGCGGCTTGTATATAATTTTATTTCGGCACTTTATGCATCTTTAACAAATTTTGGATGATAAAAATTAATTGAATGGACAATAAAAATTCATTTCTATATTTTTATTTTTTTCTACGAAACATAATTCTTAAAAAACTATTAACTATTAGAACTTAAAGAACTTTTTTTTTAAATTGATATGACTCTACAAATATTTTAATATTATTAATATTTAATAAAGGTTAAATGAAATAAATAACTTTGAAATTTGTTTGATTTTAGATGAAACATTTCATGTCTGATCATATATATATACTACTTCAATTTCTAAAATCGCAATGATTTATTACAAAAATAACTCGTGTGTGTTCACATATATAAAAATACACTCGAAATTCTTCATGATTTTTTTTTCTTCTTCATAAATTATTGATACGAGTTCACGATAGACATTTAAATTTGTAAATATACAATAAATTGAAAATCTGAAAAAAAAAAACTAAACATATAAGTCACATTTTAAATATGAACCCTATGTACATATTTTCACCGAAAAAAAGAACCCTTTCGAGCCGAAAAGCTCGATCAGTTAATCTTCTCCTGCGTCATATTGCACATCTTCACTGCAGGGATTACCAACCTTAGCATTAGCTTCGAGTTCCAAAAGGAAATCAAAATAATTAAAGCAGACTTTCCTTCATGGCTGGGGATTTCCGAGTCTTATTTTCTTAATTTATGGAACAGTTTGTGTCTATTCCATAACATTTTTGTTCTCGACAGAGCCACAGTTTGATATAGAACAGTTTGAAAGAAGGAAAAAAAATATATAGTGATTGAAAATGTTCAATATAATGTAATTCGTTTGTACAGTTTTAACAAATGGCACGTTATAAATTTAAATGGCATATTGAACAAAGAAAACAATTTGATGAAACCACAAAAATAATTCGATTTTTTTTTTTTTTTTTTTTTTTTTTTTTTAGAAATATTTTTTTCATGAAATCATATTGCCATGCACCATCAAAAAAGTGTCTTTCGCGTATCAAGCAAGTGAATATTCCTTGATTGGCAATCGTAAGGCAAAGTTCGATGAAATAATTTTATAAACTTTTCAGTTGTTATTATTAATCGTTGAATAATCATTTGTTTAAAAGTTGATAGAAATTATGTGGAAGATGGATAGAAATAATAATCATCAGTTCATTCTTTATGAAAGAAACCAACCTCTATGCTTTCTTTCACTGCAGCGAACTTATTCCAGAAGATTTATGGGATAAAGGCACTGGTAATTGACGGGTGCATCATACACCTCCAACACTCAATTCCAATTCTTTTACACTATATAAAAAAATCCTTTATTTAGATTATAGCATTATTTGCCTGGCTTCAGAAAGCGCCGCTATTAGTCCTGAGTTTTCGCTTTTCGTGGGAGACCCTGAGGTTCCATAAATTGCAGAAATGTTCGAAGCAGCAGGCACTGTGCGCGCGAAAGTTGAAATACCTTCGCCTGAGCTTTCCATGGACATGCCCAAGAAAGATTTGTCCGTATTTGTACCGTCACTGTGGACCTCCACGTATGTGGGTCCTTCTATACACTGATAAGCGTCCGAGAACTGGGATGACATTGCGGCAGTACTTGCGCTATTGTTGCCTTTGAGGTATTTTTCGAATTCGTTTCTGTCGACATCTTCGATGCTCTCATTGTCAGGATACGAATGCTCTGGGAAATAGCTGCCACCATCGCTGCTTTGGGAGTATCTACCTTGTTGATAGTAGACGTTACTTTGGAACTGGGAAGTGGACGGAAATGGATTGTAGGACGGCAGTGGCCTAGGTGGTTTAACATCTCCCCCAAAGGCATAAGAGTAGTGGCACGAACTTCTCTCATCCTGCTCTTGCGTCTTGATGCCAGCATGGTGACCATCCCCTGGCATCATTTCCGTTGCCATTGAGTAGTGAGGAAGTGGGGACATTGCCGTCAGTGCAGCGTAAGTCGCAGCGGGATTGTTACTGGAAGCAACGAGATCCCGCAAGGTCATGCCATTGGCTGGGTGATGTGCTCCCCTTACCGGGAAGGGTGGACGGACATTCTTTAGGAACTTGGATGAGTCGCTGAAGCGGGTGATGAGCTGTGTCACCGGATTCTCTCCACCCTCGCCCTGTTGCCTCTGCTGTTCCGGAGCCGCCTCTTTCTGTCCGGAACCCTGAAACATGAATCCATCCTGGTCTCTATCGATTGGTGACATTTCGGGAGTCGGAAGGGAACGAATAGAATCGGGACTCACGTTGGAAGATCCTGACATGTCACCGTTCGTCGTCGAGTGGTTGTTGCTCATGGCCATCCCCATGAATTCGGGGTACCTGTAGTTTTCCATTCTTCTGGCAGCATTGGCATCGGAGCATGGGCTTCCATGAGGGGACGAGTCAGGCGTCTGCAGACCACATACATCCATGTTCATGGAAGGCGACCTGCCGTTGCCGCTGTAGGGGCCCATGATATGACTGTTTCCAGACGGAAAAGAGTAAGAAGGGGATGGTGCAGGGAAGGGGATTGGCATCAGGGGTGGAGACGCGGGGGCGGCCGCAGCTCCCTTCCGCACGCTGCCGCGCTTGGTGTTTTTTCTCCTTCTTGGTCTGTATTTGTAGTTGGGATAATCGTGCATATGCTGAACTCGCAGACGTTCAGCTTCCTCAACATATGGTCTTCTGTCTTCGTGGCTTAAACCACGCCATTTCTTTCCTAGAAAATAAATTGAAAAAATGGTTAGATTTTATCTTTTAAGTAGCATTTTAAAGTTTTAGTAACAGTTTTTTTTAAGTAAATCTAGTTCAAATAATATTAATAAATTATAAATTATTTTATATTTCAGACCGAAGTTTTATTTTTATTTCTGATGCAAACAGGCACTTACAGATTTAATAAATGAAGTAATAAATTATTGATATTATTTATAAAGTATTTGATATTTCATTAAATCTATAAAATATACTCCCCAAAAGTTAATATAAGAAACACTAATTCAGTTGAGTTACGACTTGAAATATTATTAAAGCATCCACCTAATAGTAAATCGGATTAATAAGTTTTAAATAATCCATTGCAATTCCTAATTTTACGTTACTGAACTAAAATAATGACGTGATAAATATAACTCCGTAATGAATAATCCACAATGCAATTCTTTTCTATCATAAATATATAGATTCTTAAACACCAGTCAGAACTGATAGAGGCATAATTTTCCTATGATTAATAGTCATGTCAATTTGTTTGTAAATATAAGTATATTATATGCCATACAAATGTACTGGGTTATAATAACATCCCATGTTGGTCCTTCATCGCTTTAATCATTAAATTATAATTGGACGTTTTAAAAAGCAAATGGATATTATTCTATTGACTACAATCCTTCTAATTTTATTATTATTATTATTTTTTTTTTAAATTGTCACTGGCCTACCATTGGCATTTAATTAACTTCTGCAAAATACATCTTGGGTTTTCTTTGATTGCAATTTACTGGCAATAGTCATCAAACATTTTGTTCGATACCCATAATGTTTAAAGCCATGAATTGGGCAGTATAAGGACGCGCATTGTCACGCACTTAAATTGCTATATCCTTGGCAAGCTCTTTTTCGAACGTTGTCCTTGTCTTTTACGATCACTCACAGTTAAGTACTGGCTCCCAAAATCACAACGCAGATGCAATAAATTCAAAATGGACAGAAAATAAATTAAAATATTCTGTCCGCCATCATCTTGTCAACTGGGGGACCTTTTTTAACAGAATTTTATTTACATACATTATTTGTGTGCTATTATGTTTTGCGTCGTAACTTGGAATATGAGTGCACAAACGTGCTTTCAATTATTACAGTTGACACCTTAATTAGCAGATAATGTATCACGGCCCAAAAGGTTAAGGTATTATTCTTTTTAAGATTATTATAAGAGAAAGCCATATTTTACTTTAAAAAAAGGTGAAGAAAAGTAAACTATTTTGTAATAGTTTTTCGATTACTTTTCAAAACTTGTTGTTTTTAAAAATAATACCATAATATTGTTTAGCTTATATTGTTCTTATATCGAATAATAAAAAAGTCAGGAGAAAAGGATTTTTGGAAAATCTTGAGGATTCAAAGTCAAATTAAATTTAATTATTGATATATGGAAATTTAAAAAAAAATCATCAAAAAATAGAATAACATATTATATTTTTGAGGAAAATATACTATGATCAACTTTTCACAAAGTTTTATTGATGAATCTAAATATTTACAAATATTCCTTCTTCAGAGTATTTTTTAAAGAATATAAAGTTCTTAACGATTATTTTTAAAGAATAAAAAGTTCTTAATATTTTTAAAAAAATAAAAAGTTCTTAAAGAATATTTTGTTTTACTTTTCTTAAAGATATTTATTCTTAAAAAGACGAAAGAAATAAAATTTCATTAAACAGTGTATTTTAAAAAATTTAATTCTTAATAATTTCTGAAATATAATCTTATAGCGTATTGATTTTACTTTTTATTATATTTTTGTCGATTGATAAAATGTATTTGATATTTCTTTAGGAATTTTTGAAACATTCATGATAAGAGCAATTAAATTATATATATCAACAGGAACATGCATTCATTGCATGTTAATTTGCATTGATTGATTAAAAATTTGCATTGATTTAAATTTTTGCAATGTAATCAATTATTACATTTCAAGTAGAAACGAATCACTATTTAAAATTGGGATGGTAGAAAGAAACACAAAACTTATAGTTATATAATAAGCAGCTATTATCAACTTAATTTTTGATACTTTTCACTTAGATTTGTTGTTGTTGGCATACTTTAATATTCTGAATGTTCTTGAAATAGTATTACTTTTAATAAAACTCTACTATATTACAATGCTGATATTTTTCACTCAGTTTTATTCATGAATCTTAATATTTACAAATATTTCTTCTTAAGACTATTTTTTAAAGAATATAAAGTTCTTAAAGAATATTTTTTAAAGAATAGAAAGTTCTTAAAGAATATTTTTTTAAAGAATAGAAAGTTCTTAAAGAATATTTTTTTTGAAGAATAGAAAGTTCTTAAAGAATATTTTTTAAAGAATATTTTTTTAAAGAATATTTTTTTAAAGAATAAAAACGTCCTAAAAATATTTTCTTAAAAAATAAAATGTTCGTAAAGAATATTTTTTTTTTACAGAACTGAAAGGTTTCTAAAGAATATTATGTTTTAATTTACTTAAAAATTTTTCTTCTTAAAAAACGTTTTTTTAAAATAAAATAGAACTCATAGATAGCAATTCTTTAAATAATAATCTTTCTTAAACGCATCCATCTCATTTTGATCTGGGCAATTATAGATTACCTTCCACCTGAAGGTTTTGGAAAACAAGCCATTAAGATGAAACTTTTTACCTGAAACATTACATATAAATATTACTTTATATAAAGCAATACATCTTATGCACACAGTTCATTGCACGATGGTAGAGAGACAGAGAGAGATGAAAAAGCTGTTGAAAAAGGAGTGCTAATTCTGGGAAACTGTGATGATTTCTCGAAGAGACGAAAAAATGAATTTTAGGACATGACCTTTTTGAGTGGCGACCGGTTCCGGTGCCCGTTCTGTTCGTGATTGGAGACGCCCTTGCGCCTTTCATTATTATTATTTCTTCTGCCCTTCCATTTGCTGATCTTTACGATCTTCCGCAGAAAACGAAGGCACCACAACAACACGTGGAGGATTCGGGCCTTCGAAGACTGCTTATTAGAGTGGTTCTTACTGCTGGTGGCAGGTTCCCTTTTTTTATTTGGTGCATTGGTTTCAGGTACAGGAAAAAAAAATGAAAAAATTTGCAAATGACATGTTTTATTTTGGGAATATTTTATAAATAATATTTTGTATCTGAAAGTATTTAATTTTTAGATTTTTAACCATAAGTTGAAACTTTCGAACGAAATTAAAATGCTGAAATTTCATGATACAAATTACTTTTTTTTTAATGCATGTGTCAGATAATGTTTTAAAATCTTTTATGAATAACATGTTGTGTGTGAAAATAATTGGAAAATTAATCTAAATATTATTTAAAATCATTTCAAAATATTCATGATTCGAATCTTGTTGTTCTAAAGCAGCTGACAATAAAGACAGTTAATCTTTATGCAATAAGCAAGGGCTGCACTGCTGTTACACACTTAGCACTAAACAGCGGCTACATGTAGCTTGAAGATATGCTACGGATGCGAGTAACACTGTCCCCACAGCTCTCAACGAATCTATTAGGACCGGGACTTACGGTTTAAAGGGGATTCCGAACCACTACAAACATCCATGACACAGCTGGGATTCGAATCCTATACCTGTGGTACTGAGTGCCAGAGCGCTAGTCACTCGGCCATCAGGCCCTTTATGATTCAAATAACTTTTATAATTTTGAAATTATTTATAAATATTCTATTCTTTCAAAACAAGTCATTTTTCGATTCCAATAATTAAGAACTTTTATATGTAATTAATTTGAGTAAGAATTCATAACCCCGTCAAAATATTCGTTATCTAACATTCGTATACTCATTTTTTCTATATTAGGACAATCTATTAATGGCTAACTCAGATGTATTTCACTCCTATAAAGACAAAAAATATAAATTTAAATATTACTCTATATTTTTTTTCATTTGGATATTTTTATTTTTAAAATATTGCTATGTTTTCAAAATGTCTTGAGAGAAAAGACGTCTTTAATTTATTTTATCGTAGTAGTGTAAAAAAAATTTCAAAATATAATGACAACGAATTAAAAATTACCACAAAATTTAGTTTATTGAATTTGGAAAGCAATAACAGAATTACGAAAATTGCTATACGGAAAATATGAAAATAAATTGCACAAACTTTCTTTGTAATATGAGGAAAAATGGAAAGAAAAAGTGGCCCTATGCAAATTAGGTTAATGCATATTATTATTTTAAATTTAATTTTACAGTTATTAACTAAATTGTTTCTATTATAGAAATAGTAAAAAAAGCAGCGATATGGAAGAGGAAAATTTTAAAATAAGAAGACCTTAACTTAAATATTTATGAGCTCAAATTTTCACGTTTTCTTTACTCATTCCAAGCCCATCACAGCTCATTATTCTTTAGCGCCAGTTTAAAATTTCATGAGCAAAGTAATCAGAATAGGTATCATTATAAGCAAAAACCCGGAACATTAAAGTACTCGCAACGCAACGATGATTCCTTATTAATGGAACATAAATAACGTCCAACTTTCGAAACGCAAAGAACAAAAATCACAAACGAAATTTCTTTTGGATTTTCCCTTTTTTTTTTTTTTAAGAGACCGAAAATATTATTTAAAATGAACATGTGATGTAAATTATAGATGTGACATGCAAATAAGCCTGTCTGATCCTTTTAAAGCTCTTGTAGTAAACTGAAACACAGATATAACGCAGTTGTTTACGGGGTTTGTCTAGTTGAGCGCTTTTATAACAAGGTTGAACAAAAGTACAAGGTCGATCGACAAGTAGTGTCTCGTCGACCCTACCCCCAAGTTATCGAGATTGGAAGAGAGAATTCTGGGTACAGATTAAAAAAAAAAAAAAAAAAAAATAATAACAAGAGAGGTAAAAAAAAAAAAAATGTGATAAAAAAGATCTGAATTTTATGCTCTGTCACCTTTTCTCGACCACAGATAAGAAGATCAAAATTAGTGCCACTTTGCTAGTTGGGAATATTACGAGATAAGCAATCCAAACACGGCGTTTAAGATAAGCTGTGAAGATAGTGCAGAAATGCGAAATAAATCTCACCTGATCGTGAAAGAAACACACGTATTTGTTTTTTTTTCCCAGGAGTTTTATTTTATTTTATTTATTTATTTTGACTACTTTGTACTTTTTTAAAATTAATTAAAGAAATGAAACGAAGAAATATGTTGTTTAGTGGTGCATGAACAATAGTTATTATGCTCTTGTTCTAATGCAGCGGGCAATACAGAGATAGTTAATCATTATGCCGTAAGCAATGGCTGCAAGGCTGTTACTCATTTAGCACTACCCAGGGGGCACGTGTAGCTTGAAGATATACGATCCCATTAGATCGGGACCTACAGTTTAAAATAGATTTCGAACCACTACAAACACCCATGGCACCGGCAGGAATCGAACCTGAAACATGTGGTACCGAGCGTCAGAGCGGTAGCCCAGGCCCCTGCAATAGTTATCTTTGGTTTGAAGAACCACATGGAATTAATTCTTTTACAACAAAAAATATTTTTATACTAAAAATATATACTTTACTTAATCTGTATTATTATAAACAGACAAAGAAATATATTATTTAATAATGCATTAACAAAAGTTATAACAATTTTTGGACTGAATTTAATTTCAGTTTTGAATAACATGTTTTGAGTACTTGTTCGCAATTGTTTATACTTCCATATTCTAGCATTTACATCTTATTATTGTAAGATATTTTTAAAAATACTTTGATAATAGACTTTTTTAAAATCGGTATAATTTGTGCATAAACATTTTATGTAACTTACATATTTTTTGTTTGCTTTACAAATAGCTGATTCTAATTTAACCCGAAATGTTTTTAAATAGAAATTAAAATTTTGATATTTTAAACAAGAAATATTGTCTTAACTATGAGTATTTCGAAATACGACTTCAAAAACTTTATTGAATACTATTTACTCTTGGAACTAATCGAGACAGCAAGAAAAAAAATTATATAATACTTTAGAAATGATTTCACCATAAACCTACAAGAAAAGATTTTCTTGTATTTTTCCCACAAACGTACTCAATTTCGGAAAAATAAAGTCACGATTTCTGTTATCTCTTGAGAAGACAAATGGGTTTTATTCTTCTAATTCCTTTGATGAAAGGACGATAGAAGATTTATTTTCCTGATTATCCTTTAACTAGGAACCAAAACCAGAAGCCCTTATTTCAAAAGAAAAGGCTGAAATGTGAAGTTTCAAATACATCTTTAAAGTGTAGCGACATTTTGTTACAAAACAGTAGCATCTCAGCATGGAACAAAGAATATGATAGGGATTAGCGACAGTCTGAACGACAACTCCAGCAATGTCACAACTACTGGAGGTAAAAATAAAACCGTGCCATCAACCTGCAAGTCTTTTCTCGAGGAAAGATTTGACCCCTACATAGCGGGCCCGTTATGGGTGGCCCCATCTTGCCGGATGACCCTTAACATCTTTAAATCCTGCGATCCATTCATAGATGACAGCCTGTTGACTATGAGTCCATTTTTCAAGTTTGCTTCCGAAATTCAGAGATCTGTCATCGGCTAAAGTGGCAACCGTGAAATACTCGATTATCATTGTGGAACATTTCTTTCATAGTCATTTTTTTTTTTTTTTTTGTAAAGTTGAGACTTCTTTTTTTTCTTAATCTGTAAGACCAAGGTTGACGGGTGTTAGGTTCTCCAAGGATTGGAACTTGATGGAAAGAAGGTCGTAAGGACATAGGGTACATTGGAATGATTTCAAAGGGCTCAAAAGTTGCCAACTTGATTCTATTGTGGTCAATGACATTTCCAGGGGAATTTATTATCCAATGATCAAAGGGCTTGTTGACGGAAGCTCTGGAAAGTTGTGGTTGAAGTAAGGAAAAGGTGGCAAGTATTGTGCAAGTTTTAAGGTTACATTCCATTACAGGAACTGCACAAGGTATATTTTTATCTTGATGAACTGTTAAATCATTGTCGAATTTTCTAAAGATACCTCAGTGAAGCTATTATTTGTTGCATGTATATTCTTCGGTTATACAAAAAAGCACAAATTCAGCTTTCATAAATTTAAATCTTTTTAATCAGTGTCGAATTTTGAATCATGTCAATTTTTTTAATTGCTAAATCATTGTCGAATTTTCTAAAGATACCTCAGTGGAGCTATTATTTGTTGCATGTATGTTCTTCGGTTATACAAAAAAGCACAAATTCAGCTTTCATAAATTTAAATCTTTTTAATCAGTGTCGAATTTTGAATCATGTCAATTTTTTAATTGCTAAATCATTGTCGAATTTTCTAAAGATACCTCAGTGGAGCTATTATTTGTTGCATGTATGTTCTTCGGTTATACAAAAAAGCACAAATTCAGCTTTCATAAATTTAAATCTTTTTAATCAGTGTCGAATTTTGAATCATGTCAATTTTTTTAATTGCTAAATCATTGTCGAATTTTCTAAAGATACCTCAGTGGAGCTATTATTTGTTGCATGTATGTTCTTCGGTTATACAAAAAGCACAAATTCAGCTTTCATAAATTTAAATCTTTTTAATCAGTGTCGAATTTTGAATCATGTCAATTTTTTTAACTGCTAAATCATTGTCGAATTTTCTAAAGATACCTCAATGAAACTATTATTTACTGCATGTATATTCATCAGTTATACAGAAGAGCACAAATTCAGATTTCATAAAGTAAAGTTGGACCTTTTTAATGTTGTAGAAATCCCTATTACTTTAGTTCACAACGCCATTAATAAATTAAAACATTAAATAAACTATTAATTTCTTCTTTGTTTCTCTCTTACATCACATTCTTTTACTTCTGTGCTTTCTTAAAGTGGATTTTTTTAAACGTAATAATTGTTTTAATCAAATGTAAAACAATGTAGTTTTTTTTTCCAAAAAGTTATCACTAAAAGCAATTTGGTCATGTAATTTATTTATAATGTGTTTTTAAGTGACATGGGGCTTATTTTTAACACTGTACATTATACATTGCAGTTGAAGTATCACATTAAAATACTTTCTGTTGTATTAAATGGTTAAAACTTGTATAAATATTAGTACTAAAGTAAGAAATCAATTGTGACGCAATATTTATATTTTTATGGTCTATTATGTTAGAAAAATCTAATTTGAATGTTTTTATTACCTCACTAATGTCTTATCTCTTAATGTCGAAACTTGTACAAGGTTAGATTTCTGGTTTTAAATACAAATAAATATATATTATAGATATCATTCGAAAGAAAGTAATTGTCATAAGAGCCTTTTTAAAATTTTAATATTCTGAATCTATCGATTTTTAGTATGTTAATAACATAACATACATAATAACATAACATAACACATTTAGTATGTTAAATACAGGTACATTATAACGTTTTGTGTGGCTTTGCTAACATAACATTTTCAACCAATGTTAATTGAGCTAACATTAACATTGACTGAAAATATATTTTTTGTTTGTTAGAAATAAAATAAACATTTTCAATTAGTTATCATTAAGCACAGCACTAGAAACCTGCTTAGATTTCATATAGTCCAAAATTCCTTGTAGTAAATCTCGTTATTAGACTATAAGAAATTCGATTGACAATATATAGAAATACGGGCCTAAATGGCTGAGTGGCTAACGTTCTGGAGCTCGATACCACAGGCTTTGGGTTCTAGTGCTATGGATGTTTGTAGTGGTACGGAATCCACTTTAAACCTTACATCCCGGTCTAACAGGAGCGTTGCGGGGCTAGTGTTATTCCACGTCCGTAGCTTATGTTCAAGCTACACGTGCCCCCTTGGTAGTGCTGAGTGAGTAACGTCAGTGCAGCGCTTGCCTTTCGGCATTCAAGACAACTGTCTAAGTGTTTTCCAGCTGCATTAGAACAAAAAAAAAATTGTCTTATCTCTTAATGTCGAAAATTGTACAAGGTTAGATTTCTGGTTTTAAATACAAATAATCATATTCTAGATATCATTTGAACAAACGTAATTGTTATAAGAGCTTTTTTAAAATTTTATATTTTGCTTCTATCGATTTTTAGTAATAACATTGAGCTTCATTCAACCATAGATATTAACTTCTGCTATTTTACAAAAAATAGTTAGAATAAAATATAAATTTGTAAATTGTATCATAATGGACAGCACTAGAAACCTGTTTAAATTTCATTAGTAAAAATTCCTTTTAATAAACCACATTATCAGAGTATAAGAACGTCGATTTACAATGTATAGAGACATAAAATAATTTTGCACACTTATATCTAATCATGATAAAATTGAATTTAAGATACAGAAGCGTCAAATTCGATGTTAGCAAAGCTCTATTGACCACGTGATTGGCCGAGTGCATTACTTTTATCTTTTCAAAAAAGACACGCGTGGTTTCTGATTTCAGTGGTTCGTGAAAACCAAGCGATCCGCAACACTAAGTTACATTAAATGATATTAAAGTGTCAACGGGGTTCCTCCTCCAGTGTTTTGTTGCGGGATAATATTTTCCACATGAAGGGTTTCAACAACTCAGCACACTCACAGTTTTTTTTTTTTTTTTTTCTTCCTTCATTAGAGGGAGTACTAAGATTCGCTCTCTTGGTTTAAGTAAGTTTTCGTCACTGATTCGGTTTAGTTTATTCCGACTGGAGAGGTTTAATTTTGCATGCTTTTTTTTTTTTTTACAGGCTGAATTAACTTTCAATTTCTTTTTTTTTAATATGGAGCAAATTATGCTATAATATGCATTTTAGTGTAATTATTGCTATATGATACTAAACAAAATATAATTTTTATTAATTTAATTTGTATGAGTAGGGGCCTGATGGCCAAGTGGCTAGCGCTCGGTACCACAGGCCTCGGGTTCGAGTCCCGGCGATGCCCTGTATGTTTGTAGTGGTTTGGAACCCACTTTAAACCGTAGGTCCCCGTCTAATAGGATAGTAGAGCGTTGTGGGGGATAGTGTTACTCGCGTCCATAGCATTTCTTCAAGCTACACGTGCCTCTTGTGTAGTGCTGAATGAGTAACAGCGGTGCAGCCGTTGTGTATGACATAAAAATTAACTGTCTTTGTATTGCCAGCTGCATTAGAACAACAACAATTCGTATGAATTTCTAAAATATCACTTCTTAGATAAAAGTTTTTTTTATTCTTTAGCCAAAAAATTCTCACTTATTCAAAAAATACTTCATAATATTTAGAACATATTGGTATTTTAAGATAAATGTAATAATGTATTCAATTATTCATTAGAATGTATAAGTAAATATTTAACATTGAATACAAGTTTGTTAAAATAATTGAATTTTAATATAGTTTCAGAATATACATTATTTATTTCAAATTTCAGAATGCAAATGATTTATTTTTCACAAATAACTGTATTGACTGTATTTAATTTAAACCAATAGTTTTTACATGTATACAAAATACAGAAAAACAATAACATTGTTCTAGAAATATATTTGCACCGTTTTTAAGTTTCACGTCATTCTCCATAAATCTTTGAACAATTACACTAACAATATCATTCTTATAATTTAAAAATTATTTTAAAAAATTTTTTAAATTATTCTGATTAATCTATGTTAAAAAATGAAATACATAGGTTTTTTTTTGTAACTAATTCTTTCACAAGGCTTCCAATGCATTTTAAAAAGAATAACTATTAATAAAACAAATTTAAAGTACTAGATACAATTTTATATTAAAGAATAATAGAAGCAATTTAATAAAAGCACTACAATAAACATTTAAATAAAAATGCCATTTATTTCATAAGGGCTTTCTGAAACTACTTTCATAATTATATTAATGTTCCTTTTTTAACAAAATCGACTTTTAGATAGTCAAAATGTCTTCAAGGTAAACTTTTTTTTAAAATTATGTAAACGATTTTAAAATAAAATTCTGGTGTAAAAAAAACAATCACAAAACAGATTCGAATTGAAAATAGAGTTATTTTCAATTTGTTCTATAAACAATTCTCCCCTGCCCCCCATATTAATGCACGATTTATTTATTAGAATTTTTTTTAATCAAAATATCGTTTGCAGATAAACAAATGACTTCCATCAAAACCCAAACATAACCTTCGCCCCAAGTCGAGAATAACTAAGGGTAACACGGAAGCTACTTCGAAAAAATCTTTCTTTTTTTTTTTTTTTTCTGTATGTGTCTACCCCTCACTATTTATTACTTCTTTAGTTTTTTTCCCACGGAACCCTTACGGTTTGAATAATGTAAAAAATAAAAAAACAATAATAAATAAATAAAACAACGTAATAGTATGAATAAGAATAAAAAAAAAGATTGCTTGATGATGAAGAAGGGGGAAGTTTCTTGGATGGGTTGGGGCCGGTGACCTTTGGTCTCATTCGTGACTTTAGAAAGTGAGTTCGTGATTTCTCTCCAACTCTAGCCACGTGTTAGATGCCAAGTGTAGTTCCCACGTTGGAGTTTAAGCTTTTTAATTATCAGGGACAATTTTTTTTTTTTTTTTTTTAGATTTTATTTTTTCATTGATGTATACGTAAGTTGTAAATGGGCAAGGGGAAAAAATGAAAATCAATTAATTCATGGTTAGCATGAAGTGTATCATAAAGTGTTAGAGCAAAAAGAAAAAAATATATATATAATAAATAAATAAAATTACTTTCGTTAAAAGTTATTTCTATATCGTTTTATGTGAAGTTTCGTCTATAGCTTCTCGTCTTTTTTTTTTTTTTTTTACTTACTTATTTACCTATCGCAGTTAAGGTTGTGATTAATAAAGTGAAAAATAATTGTTCCATACTTTGCGAGTTTAATTGAAAGAAATAAAAATATAATAATAAGAAAAAAATATAGTAAATAAATAAAATTACTTTCGTCAAAAGTTATTTCTATATCGTTTTATGAAGTTTCGTCTATAGTTTCTGGTCTTTTTTTTTAACTTGCTTATTTACCTCCAGCATCGCAGTTAAGGTTGTGATTAATAAAGTGAAAAATAATTGTTCCATACTTTGCGAATTTGATTGAATTGCTTTTTTTTTTCTTTTCCCTTTATATAATTTATTTCTGCCTTTTTCCTCTGGGAAAATAACAACTTCTTCGAGGTAAATGCATGATATTTTTCTTGTTTATTATGACATCATAAATTACGTTTTAATCCTTCATTAACTTTAAGTACGTAATCCTTGCTAAGTATCATATAATAAATTGGAATTATAATTTTTTTTCCAGCGTAGAACGTTAGGTTTATCTAAACAAGCATTAAAACACTTCGAAGTTAATTAATATACGATGTTAAATATTCAGAAAATTAATTCGGTATACTTATATAGTTAAAATGCAACTCGTAAAATGATAAGAAGATGACATAAAAAGAAAAAAATAGTTACGAAATTTGCCAAATACAATAGTAAGTTCTTTTTACTTGAATGGAATAATTATAATAATAATAATTTCTATGCCTTATAAGCTAACTAAGACGACGATCACGAAAATCCTCCGTTATGCTATCTTAAGTGTTAAAATTCTTCGTTAGAATGTAAGACAAAACATAAATAAACCTCCTAGTTTATAGTTTTTCTCACAGTTAAAACTGCTACTGTTGCATTAATAGATAAACTTATTTAGTAGTGAAAAGATTAATATTAAATAAAATATAACAAAAAAAAATCGTTTCGTTGCAGAATAAAAAAATTAAAAAATAAATATCTTTGATAAAAAATCAAAAGAACGTTTTTTATGTGTATTTATTTTAAAATTGATATTTAAAATTTTTTACTTATTTAAAAATTAATTAAAAATAAAAATAAAATATTATTAAAACTTTAAATTATTAAAAATTTTATATTTATTTAAAAATAATTGTAAAAAATAATTATAATGAAACTGTCTTTCTAAGAAATTGTTCACAAATTAAAAAATAATAATTACAAAAAAGTGTAATGGCAACTGATAAAAATCGCCTTAAAATCGTTATTTATTTTATTCTTTTATCTACAATTGAAAATTAACCATGGTAATAAGTACAATCTAAGGTTTTTGTAAGTAATAAAATTCTTCGGATTTTAGATTAAATAATTTTTTAATTGAAGAAATTTTGTTTAGCTTTGGTTAATCAAATTTATATCTGTTAAATAGTTTAATATAGAAAAGGTTTTTTTGCAGATCATTCTTAACAGAGTACAAATATATGTTTTCAATGTTCGAATTTCTGCCGTTTCCTTAAGTAAAAATGGTAAGTCTTTAAACAAGTTATTTTATGAGGTGATTTTTTTTTCAATTTAATTGATGAATTCTTTTAGTCAAACTTAAAGAAGATTCTCTTAACAGTATTTTGATATTCGACATTTTAATTCTTAAACATATTGTTAATATATATTTAGAAATATGACTTGACATTAATTTTATATTAAATTATATTAAGTATTTTATACAAATACGGTAATTAATAATATATTTTGTTTGAAATAACTTTGCAAAATTTCCAAGACTACATTGAAAACTTTTCCTATTTTTTATAGTTTAATTGTTCTTCATTATTTATTGTTATTGCTATGTTTTCTAATTATTATTGTATAATACTGAAAAGAGATAATAATTGTAAAGACTAAATTATTTAAGGATTATAACATTCACTAATAACATTTTAAATATGTTTAAAAATGGTAATTGTTATTTTTTATTTATTGAAAACCAAAAATTAAGTAACTTTTTTAATTTGAATGATTTACAAAATAAACTTTAAGCAAAAAATTATGAAATACAAAATATCTGTACTTTTTTATTTAAACATTTTATCCATAAATTATCTAAAAATAAAGTAATAGCTGAATAATATTTTTTACGTATTGCAAAACTAATACATTAGTTACTACTGAAGTAAATAATAATGAAAAGTACAAAATATTTAATTAAAGTTAAATGCTAAGTTATTAGTGATAAATAATGTTACATATTTTCAGGTTGTAATGTACCTAATAAGATATTGAAGTATTAATGCAAAATAAAAGTTTAGTTGAAAGAAAATCATAAAAGCACATATCCTATTAAAAGTGTTAGCATTTTTTAAAATGTGTCAAATATCGAAAAACAAAAAATTTCAATAATGAATCATTATTACTTTATTGTGTAAATTATTAATAACTTTATTTTTAAATGAATATATCTTTCAAATTAAAAATACTTAAACTTTTGTTCACCTTATAAAGAAAATAAGTAGTTTAAAACTTTTTACTCTTCTAAATAATTTTTATTAGAAAAAAAGGGGGATAGTAATTTATTGATTACTCATTACAGCAAAAATAGAGTAGATTTTGTTTCTCATTTTTTTAGACTTTTATTTACGACTTTTTAGTTAGATAGTTAACCCTGAAGCTAAAAGTTAATTATTTATTGACGCCAGTCTGGTGCAAAACGGCCATTTTGGCTGATCGAATCCTCTTTACGAAATTCATTAAGTCGAAGGAAATTAAAACTGAACTCCTCCCCCTTTTTTTCTTGGGAAAATTACTGTTTCGTATGATGGGAAAAAAAAAACTATCAGAAGGCATTTTGAAAATTATATTTCTTTATAGCGTTCGATCTTTGCCAGTTTTTGATTTAGTATACTGACTGTTGTACGTTTTATATTTTTTTAGCACATCAATAGTTAATGTTCATAAAGAAAGCAATTAAAAATTGTTAAGTATATAGGTTATTTCAAATCTGAAAAAGAACTTACTTCAAAATATTAAAAAAGTATCCTTAATAAATAATTAAACTGGTAAAGTAATGCAAAATTTTCATTGTTGAAATAAATATTTATTTATTAACGTCTGTTATATGTAATCACATATCCTTGAATTAATTATATTTTAATTCATTTCATGTATTATGGATATATTATATTTCTTGGTTTGTTTATTATATAATTTGTACTATGAAATAACTAAATTTTACTATGAAACATTCAATATATGACTGTTTAAAACATTTATTTCAACATTTCGTTTTGCAATTTGCATTATTTCAACATAATTTTTGAACCATGCATATGAAATTGATAAAATACTGTTATAATTTAATTTCATTTTTGTGTAATCTGCTTTAATCTGAAATTATATTAAATTTCGTATAGTGTAATAGAAAAGGTATTAAAATTTCATCCTCCTCTTTCTAATCATTTGTTTTGTCTAACGAATATTTGACGGAACGATGTTTTACTTTTTTATATAAAAATAAAATGTTAAAAGAATATTATAATTTATCCAAAAATATATAATAATAATAATAAATAATAAATAACAAATAATAAATATTTAAATACAAGTAATTTTGCATTTCAATACGAGTAAATTAAATATTTATTATTTATTTTTTAAATATATTTTTTAATTACATAGCTTAAATATCATAAGAAGAGGAGTTTTTTTTTCAAAATAGATGTTTTTATTTAAGTAATTTCATTAAATTGTTCTAATTTTCACTTAGATATATTATTAACATTTTTCACCCAATAAAATATTTTATTATTATTATTATTTTTTTTTTTTTAATTTGCTCTATTCTACATGAATTTGGGATAGTTTTCAATAATACGTTCAAATAAATTTATTTTTATACGATTGCCATACAATAAATCTACATCTTCAAAAACAAAAAAATATTAACAATGCGATAGTAATAATAAAAATAATAATAATAATAAACTAGTCGGATGGGGGAGGGAGGTAAAGATGTGGCCGTTTTCCAAGTTTTGTTAAACCATCATTTAGGGCCCCGGCTGTGGCGCAGATAAAGGTACTGGTAAGCAAACAACCAGCCATTATCTGTTTTTTCCGCCTAAAAGACCGAGATTTAAACCCGGAAATGAGTATTTACCGATGTGCAGATAGGCCGATAGTGGCCTACCTGAGAGCAGACTAATCGGAGTCCTGCCTAAGAGCCTTATCTGCACCTCTCTTGCACGAGAGCAAACATTCCAGCGACTCTGGAAGAGTGCGAGCAAATAAAAGTTAAGAAAAGAAAAAAAACTCCGGTTTTCGGTCGAGCATCAATTTTAACAACGAACCGGTAGAGTCAACTCGACTTTCAGTCGATTGGCAACAGTGTATTTAATGTATTTGTAATGTCCAGATGAAACGTTGAAGGATTTTGATTTATAAGAATAAAACTTTATAAAATTATGGAACAAAACAAAATAATAACCTGATCCTTTAAACTAACAACTGTTCACCATTTTAAAATAAATGTTTTTAAGTTATATGCATGAATTGGTTTTTGTGTATAAATTTTGTAATATTGGTATACCATATATAGTTTTGTTACACGTTAGTATGCATACATTTTCCATCTTGCTCTCTTATTTCAAATCTTAAACAATTTTTTTTTACTACAGAAAATAACTCCATTCATACTATGAAGTCTAATTTTTTAATGAAAATAATCCTGTTTATTAAAACTTTATTCACAAAACTATCTGAAAGACTTATAACTTTACTTTTTTACCAGAATTCAACTATAAGCATTATCTTTTTAATATTTAATATCACGCAAAATGTTTTTACAATCGGATAAAAATTTTTGAAACAATCATACTTTATTTAAAGTCAGATAGAACATTTTTCATATTCATATACTAAAAACAGTTTTACATAAAAATATTTTAAGCATTCGATTAAACTACAGGATAATATGGTGCTTTAAATAAATATATTAAAAATATTCGCTTTAATGTTAATGAATAACCAAGGATTATGCAGATAAATATTATTTTCAATAAACGACCATTAAAATATTTTTTTCTTTTAATAGTTGCAGAAAAAAAAATTTTGTACATTTTTACGATCATCAATTAAATTCACAGCAAAACAAATCAACATTTTAGAATAGATACTTTCTTTATTTATATTTCTAAATAAAAACAAACCATACAATTTATTGATAAGAAAAAAAAAATGTTTTATCAGTTGACAGTAGCATTTGATTCCCTTGAGATGAAGACATTTTAAGAAAAGCTCAAACGTTATACATCTGATAAGTAATTGTTATTATATATAAAAAAAAAATAATGCGTGCAATCTTCGTGACAAAAAAAAAATAAATAATAAAAAAATCCCAGATGAGCCTATCAGTAATCAAAATTTCTGTTTTTATCAACAATGCAGTGTCCTAGGGTACATCGATTTATCTTGTAAAATCGCTTCGTTACAAGTGATAGAACATTAGAAATGGGTCAGTAGGGTTTATTATTATCACATTTATCTGAAATTTGGTTGAGCGTGTGGCGCCGCTGGGGAGATAAGTGACATACGTAAAAATTTCTAATAGTTATAATCAGGGCTTTCAATGCTATATCTATGCCCACTTGAAAACGAAGCATCTGATTGGTTGCACCGAATGCGCAATCGATGCTTCTAGTTATAATTATGTAACACCATGGGACCATGGGAGGATTTTGGAATGTATGCCTGAAGGCTGCCTTATAACAGTAAACCGCATGTAAATGTGCACAAAATGGTTCTTATGCCTAAATATTTTAAAACATTTATATCGTTTAACTGGAGCTCATTGATACTCTAACTATGAAATAGAAAGTACAAAACACATTTAAAAATATGGATCGTAATTTGATAAATTATTGTAAATCACATAATTCGATTGTAGCAAATGTATTATAATCTGAACATTAAGAAACCTAACATAAGTAAAAACCGATTTTATTTCTTTCATTTAAATATGAATATTTAAACAACAAACATAATACATGTTTAGATTTAACTCTTTTAAGGGTTCTGAATAATGTCAGAAAATATACCCAGTAATTATTTAAAATTATTTTTCATTTCGTACTTCAAATTTTGCAGAACTTATTTCATAAAGAATAACTTATTGAACAAATTAAGTGCTAGATTTAATTATGCCTGTTCCTATAAGATTTTATGCCTTGGTGAAACGAATAAGTGGTAGGCATTGTAAATTGGATAAAATTTGGACTACAATTTTTTTTTCTATCGCAACGACTTCTTTTGATTAATTTTCATATTTTTCACGTTGAATTTGAAAATTAAAATCGTTTTTCTCTATAATGTAAGAATTTTTCCTAGCTTATCGGGATTTTTTCCATCAATTTTTCACTACTTTTATTAATTTGTCACTACGTTTTGAAAGCAGACCATGTACTTTTTTCTGACCGTTAAAGTTTCTACAAAATATTAAAATTTGACGTCTTATGAAAAGTCTTTCTTTATATGTTTTTCTTCTTTTCATTGGCGCAACAGCCTCTTAGTGGGCCATCCTTCTACTGGCAGATTTCAAGACAGGAGATGCTCTTTTTTAAGGGGTAGGGTTTTCAGTCCTATGCCCAACAATCATATTAGACTGGGACCTGTGGTTTAAAGTGGGTTCCGAACCACGACAAACATCCATTTCACTACCGGAACTCAAATCCTGCGGCACCGAGCGCCAGTCACTCGGCCATCAGGCCCCCTTCTTTATATTTGTTTCAGTATTTTTAGGAAACTTTTCCTTCAACTAAAAAAAATGATTTATAATTGTTACAAATTTAAAAAATTTTTTAACTGTTACTTTGCTATTTACGCAATAAATAATATAATATTATGCATCCAGAGAGTAAACAGAGCATTATAGGGATCATCATCTCTATATCTATTCCCCATAAATATCATAATTTTTATATCATATAATTATCATTATTTTTATTTAAACTGATTCTCTTCAGAGCTTGGATTTTCATTCACGTCGGTTGATAGCAACGGATGTAATAATAACAAATCTCCAGTGAAGGCTTTTGCGTTTCTAAAGGTATAATCGCGTTGCTAAAAGGAATATAGGAATATTTTAAACCTTGTTTATATTTATTTAAGATTTGATCTATTTTGGTAATACAAAAATAAAAGTTTAATGAACTATCCTTCTCCTTTTTCTATACAAAAAGGTACATCAAATGGTGGATAATGAAAATCTTTTGTAACCATTAAAAATAACATCAAATCATTGCATTTTCCCTCATGCAAAACTAACAAAACAAACATTTGTTTCCTAGCCTTTTTGCCTAGCAAAAGAGATTTCATATAAATGATGATAAGTATTCCAAATTAACATCGGAATTACTATAAAATATTGAAAAAGAAACAACATAAGTATTAGAAAAATTTTGATAGTAGATATGCAATCCTCGTATGAAAGTACCTGAAAATAAAAATATATGCATGTAACCAATTATGTGTTTACTAGAGTAATAATTGAATGCCATAAGTGTAATTTAAACATTTTCATTATATTTTCGAGTTTTATGTTATACAAAAATCATTTACATTTCGATGACAATTATTCAACATTTTTATTGAATCAAAATTTTTATTTTGTTTCGCGAATTATTAATTTACAGATGTAAAGAAAATGTAAATTTTTAAAAATTGACAGATTTTAGCAAATCGATCTTCGTTGTGGTCTTTGCATGCAACCAATGACGTGTTAAAAATTATCTAGAGCCTGTTTCTTTATATAGAGTGCAATACTGATATTTCCAAATGATGCTTCTAAAGCAAATTGTTCTAGTTCAGGCACCTTGTTTATTCAACAAGCATTTTCTTTTTCCAGCGCAGCCACACACACAAAAAAAGAAGGAAATATTTTATGACACAAACAACAACTCGCCCACGGTAGGCGTTTTGTTTACTTTCCTACAAAAACTTATTCCATCTCCAATATCTTCCCATTTCGATCCACCCCCATCCATGTTTACGTGCCGCAATCCTTCAGCTTTCTTTGTTCATCTTCTCTGTGTTAAAAAAGAGGGAGATTGCTGTCAGCTTTAATTGTTTGATTGTTGTTTGTTGTCTTTCTCTCAACCATCTCAAAAACTTTTCGTCGGAAGCTACTGTTACAGCAAAGGCATCCTTAAGGGCTGCCTGCATTCCCCGGGCGATGTCGTAGACTTGACTGGGAAGACAGTTTCATTTGAGAAAGAGAGAGAGAAAAAAAAGCGGGTATTTTGATGTGAAAACAAGACTTGGGGTGTTTTTGAAGATTACGCAGTGTCTGGAGGTGTTAGCCAACTATCTGCCACCGACGACGTTGAGCATTGTGAGTTGAGGGAAAATTAAGAAACATGAGGGTTTTGGGTTTTGGGTTTAGTGGTGAAGCAATTGAACTAGGCTTGATTTAAATACAGAGGAAAAAACAAATGTTATGAATTACAAATATTTTTAAACGAAATGAGAGAAAAACTGAACTCGCGCACGAGTTTGAATTTTGAAAGTTGATAAATTTATCTTTTATTTTATTATTGCAATTAAATTTGCATCATTGACAACTAATTTAACTACAAAAGACAAAAAGATTTTAGTAAACTTCGGCATGTATTGACAGATTATAAATAGCTCGATTTAATACTAAACTATAAACGAAATTAATATTTTACTTTACCTTTTTTTTATTGAAATAGTAAGCATCTATCCTTCACAAATCAACAAATTGCGAATGAAATTTAGACTGGTTAGATAGCATTAAACACAATTTTGTATTTAACTATGAATTTATAAATTTTGAAAATAATTGAATTTCTTTTTTAATCATTTATTTCTTTATTAAATTTTCTTTATTATTCTTATCTTGTTAAATTCTTTATTACAATTTTTTTCTATTTATTTTATATTCAAAATTTTATAATCGAAATTTATAACACAGAATCCTTAATAGTTTCTATCCTTAATAGTTCAATCCTTAATAGTTTTTTCTTAATAGTTTCAGAATACTTAATAGTTTTTAATAGTTTCATAGTAGTAATAGTACTTTTAATTTTCCTTTTTGGAGGACAAAATAAATTAGTTTGAGGGATATTGATCAACTGCATTCGAATTATGGATGGAAATTAGATATTAATAACTAAAGAAGATTTTAAAACACAGTAAAATATTTCTAGCTTAGTTATAGAATTTTTAAAGCATAATATCATTATAAAATATCCGTAATTATTAATATCAGAGATAAAAAGTTGTAGTAATATCTTATCAGATATAAATAAATAAAAATTATCTTTGCTCGAAAAAAAAATTTTTTTTTCTCGAAAATCTTCATTAACAAAATAAAAATAGATATTACTTTATACAGATTCTAGAACAAATTTTTATCTATTATAAAAGTATCTCTTTAATGATTTTTTTCTGACTAAATTCCTTGCATAAACCTAATTAGTTCTGAAATCACGTCTTTTTTAAAAGATATTTCTCTCGAAAAATAATCCATCATTCATCGATACCAAACGCACTTTCGCGAGTAAATAACACCCCAAATTACCCGCATCTGTGCACCGCGAAAAGGTTCCGTTAAAAATGCGGACCTCGGGATAGCACGCGAGAGCCAGCAGTGCGCGGCAGAAACCTTCGCCTTGCACGGCAGGCCAACCGCGAAAGCGAAACGTTTTTGCGGTACTAAATGTTCGGATCTATCGGACTGTGATAGGGGGTGTCTTGACTTGTCGCTCCATCGTTTGTTTTGATTTCGACGACTTTTATCTGTTTGTTCTTCTCGCTGCGAGCAGGGACCGCTTGAACGCGTCCCGACCGACTTGCCACAAGAGTGCTGGGAAAAATGAATCCCATTTAGCCTGTCTTGAATTCAATCAAAGATATTTCCCAATGAGTTTATTTTATATCTTGAATATATATACAAACTAAGTAACCGAGTATTATAAACTATTATAATATACATAAAAAAATAATAGCAAAATAGCAATTAATCACTTATATAAAAAAAAAGGAATTGTTATCGATAAAATAAAGTGAATTTAAGGAAAATTACACCTCATGTAAAATAAATTCCAATGAAATGTAAGAAATTGTATTAAAATAACAATTTTTTATTTATAATGCAATTATTATACTAATACTAAAATTATTTATTACAAATTTGTTTTCCCGAATAAAATTTTATGCATAATATTTCGAAATAAAATATTTAGTTAAATCATTTATTAATGAAAATTTGAGCATAATATAATAATCAATAACTTTTGTTAGAAAAGAATCGATGAACTTCAGTAATGAAAAAGTTTTAATATTAAAAATTGTGTAAAAGAAATGAAACTATTTTATCTTTTGCATAAAATTCAAATAGTAAAAATTCCTCAAAACCTTTTTTTTTGCCAAACAGTTTCAGGATAATATTTTTTTTCCAAATATGTGTGACGAATGATTTAAAATTATAAGAAGCTAATAAGAAATAAAATGCTAAATTTCTTTGTATTGTCAGCTGCATTAGAACAACAACAATAAAATTTTTATTTATGCAATGTAATTAGTTATTTATTGTAATTCTTTATCCATAAATCACTGTAATAAATTAAAAATTAAATAATTAGCTTTTTTTTTCTGTGGCCTATTATTAATTATAATGATATTATCTATGATCTTCAAATGGTACGTATTGCTTGAAATATCAATAAAATAGAAATTATAATACGACCAAAGATAATAATTCTTATCTGTACTCTTCTACAGCTTAGGCAATTTCAAGTTTTACTGTCAAAAGGTAGATAATTAAATTCAAATGGCTAGTAAAAATTAATAAAGTAAATACAATCATAAAATATAAATTAAGAAAGTAAATACAATTATGAAATATAGATTAAGAAAGTAAATGCAATTATATTATGCTTGATTTGAATATAAAGGAAGACTAAAAGTTATGAATTACAAACATTTTAATACGAAATAGGAAAAAAAAAAAAAAATGAACCCATTCTCGTGTCCGAATTTTGAAAGTCGATAAATTGATTTTTTATTTTATTATTGTAATTTTATTTGAATCATAGGTAATTGATTTAACTACAAAAGAAATTTTTAAAATTTTCACACTAGATTGTCTAACTAGTGTGAAATGAATGCTTGCTAATGATGTTTTATTTAGTGCTCTAGAGCTAATGATGTTTTATTTAGAATTTTTGATTATTTGAATATTAAGCTCAAAATAATCACATTCATCAACAATTATTGTTCACATATGATATTCCATCAAGATCTGCTTTACGCGTGTTAAAGTGATGTCGAATCACTTTAGTATTCCTCTTTCCTACACATGGGGATGGGAAAAAAAGAGGGGGGAAAAGGGAGTTAGGTTTGCTACCTGTGGTGGTACTAAAAGACAGCCTTAGTAATTTGCTGACAGCTGCAAACCTACCAAAGACGCCATTGGGCTCTTAATTGATTAAAGGTTAAAGAGAGAGAAGAGGAAGAAAAAAAAAATGATGCACAGAAGCAGGAAAAGGGAAAACGAGGCGGAGGAAAAAGGAAAAAAAAAAAAATAAAAATAAAAATAATGGCTAATCGAGGCAGCTGGGAGACTGGGGTGGTTGCTATTTTTAATGGAGAAGGGGTCTTCTCTCTCCAGGATCTACGCATGCGGTGATTTTCTTGCCTCTTTTTTTCTTTAATTCCCCATTCCCAGTTTTTGTTTTTGTAATTTGTTTAATGTGAAAAAAGAAAAGAAAAAAAAAAAAAAACTAAAAGGAAGATCTCTGGCTACGATGGAGGAAGGTTGCCGGTTGAAGCCAAATAATTAAAAATGTTGGCATCTCTGAAAAAAAGTGTTTAGGAGATCGTCTAAGGATAGTAAAACCTTCAGGGTGCCAAGTATTAAGATAAATGTCCTGCAGATCAAAACATGCAACTATATGTTGAGATAATTCTTGACAGCGAAGCACGCGAGACGACCGGGTGTTTTCCTCATTAGCTTTTTCTAAAAATGATTTTTTAATTAATGCTCTTGGCTTCGTGTTATGAAGTGTGCATATATTATTTGGTAATATAAGAGTTGCTTTAATATTTTGATCTTGTTGATGAAATTTCAATACACAAAACTTGCGTAATTTATTAGAAAATTTATATTTCACTTTGAGTTACCTTTAGATTTTGTAAAAATAGCAAATAAATATATGAAACGTATTGTTATTTCCTTAACAAATTATTTATTTTTCTTATTAATACTTAATTTTTAATGTATACTCAATGCAAAAATACCGTAATTTAAAATATTTACTTTTAAAAAGTCTGCAGAAACAACTTAAAAACTTAAAAAATAGAGTTACCAATTTGAAAAAAATAAGTACATTTCACTTTACTAACAAATATAAATATTTGAAAATCAAGATAATCCATTAATTCTATAAAAATATAGCCCATACACTTAATTTTGTTGATTATCAGCTATACATAATTAATTTGTAGACTACTACATGGATGAAAATGTATTCAAGATTCGAAGCTTTGTAGATTACTACGTTAGTACGGAGTATTAGGTGTTTTCGTAAAAGTGCTCAATTAAAAAAACCACTTCCTGTTAGATAATTTTTATTTAATTTATTTTATGTATGGAAGAGAGCGAAGAAATAGGCCATTAAAATTTGTACGTATTTTCTCCAAGGTAAATATCCGAAATGTGCTTATTGTTATGACACATCAAATTAAATCAAAAGGAAATTAAAAAATATTAATGTTCTTGGGGCCCTATCTGAATGATTGATTGAAATTAAAAGGAAGCTTCGAGCTAGACAACAATACGACATCGCGGCTACTTAAGATTCATAAGGCAGGACGCGATAGCCTGACAAAAAAGAAAAATGTAACAATGTACACAGAGAATAATTCATTCAAGAGAGATCCAATACGCCACAGTAAAATAACAATAACATGTGAATTATATTAAATAGTATTGATTTATTTCTTTAATAATCAACTATGTCAGTATTCCAGCTTTTACGAATTGATAGAGCAGTGTCAAACAATAAAAGGTATTAAAAGTAAAAAAAAATTATATATTATGTTTAATAAAATCTAATAAGACATGGCGATTATTAGAAAAGTATTTCTAATATATTATCTAATTATAAATAATAATTTAGTCAAACTGTAAGGAGAGAAAACCAAATTACTTAAAAGCCCTGCTTTAATACTATATAAAATATTATTATGGTTTTTTATTTTCATTAAAATATATATTAGACAGCGAATGTAGTGAAAAAGTAATTTAAAAATAATTTAAATCTTTTTATATATTTTAGATTAAAATATTATGATTATATAGTATAACTCTTTCAAAGAAATTCCTTCCTATTTAAAACATTAATCAAGTATTTTTTAATATTTTTTTTGTTTAAAACGTTATGTAATTAACGTCACGTTTAAAGGTTATGTTAATTTTTAAAGGATATACACAATATTATTGTAATTGTTTAATAACTAAACATTTTGTTTAAACGTTATTAAGCAATTATGATAATATTGTGTATGCCCATTAAAAAAATAATTCAACCGCTAAGTCCCACCGAAGAACGTACAGAGATTTCTTCATCAATGGATACATGCATCATCGCTTGGGAGGCACAAGCGACAATTCAGACAATAACTGATCTTGACATCAGATAAAAATGAATGAGGTACAGTTAATTGAGGAGGTGCCTTCCACCGAGCCATTGATGAGCTATTGGTATTAATTGCTTGCGAAGGGAAGATATACGATACCCTGTAGATGATTGAGATTACGATGCCTTCTGGGATAAAACTGTAATTGATTGTGTTTTCCAAAATGGGAGACCTTAATTCCAAAGCTTGATTGAATCAATATTTAACTACGAAGGAGAGAAAATATGTGACTGAATTTAATAGCTATGCATTATATTATAACTCTCGTTGCATCGTAATAAGCATTATATAATATATTTATATCTATCGCAGTATGGATTTTATTTTACTTAATAAAAGCAGTTTTATTATTTATTTAATTGTAGAAGAGGCATAACATAATATACATTGGTGTTATACTACAATTGCATTTATCTTTAATCCAATTATTTCAATATTTAAAGAGATTTAATGAAAAATGTAGTATAAAATACTGTTTCTTGTCCTTAATATACTAGTTGAAAAATATTCAGTTGGTGGTTTTTATTGAATACCTTTACATGCAACAGAACATAAAATATAAAATATGAAATAAAATTTGTTTGTTATATATTTCTCTTTCTCAAATCACATTTCATAAAAATTTAAGAAAAACAACAAAATTTAATCAATATATATATATATATATATATATATATATGAACTGTATTTGTTACTGAACATCAATATATAGGAACTGTATTTATTACTGAATATCAATATATACGAACTGTATTTGTTACTGAATATCAATATACATGAACTGTATTTGTTACTGAATATCAATATACATGAACTGTATTTGTTACTGAATATCAATAACATCAATATGAGTTACAGTTCAATATATATTTAAACTGTATTCTCATACTACATATTTATTAATGGTGGAAATTATAGTTCTCCTGAATATGTTATAATAGTCCTTTATAGCTTTAAATCACCAAATTTGTTACGGTTTTATATAGAGTTATTAAAAATTGCAATAAAAACACTTTCAAAATTAACTAGCGTCATTCGTTTGGCAATGCATTTTCCGAAAATAGCCCATCTTCACACCCTGAAAACACTGGGAAATAAAATTAAGTTATTAAGACGTCCTTCACACTCAAGAGTCCTCGCCTGTATGGAAAACCACTTCCCAAACTACTTTCCTGAACAACAAACAACTCTTTTCTCATATCCAATTTGTTCGGCCAAAACGACTAATTCGCTTTTAGCGTGTTTATAAAGAAAATTTCTTAACAAAACATTTCCATCAATCCAACCCGGTTCCGCTCAACCAACTCCCTTAACACTTTTGTTCCTCCGTAAAACACCACTTGATGAAAAGAAGAGGGGGGAGGGGAGAGGGGTTGTGGAGGCTGGACCTTCCACTTTCTTTCTTTTTGATGTTTTTATTGTGCTTTCCACTTGGAAATTAAATTGAGGAGAAAATTGCTACGTTACTTGATGAAAAATGCTTTCCCAACGTTGTACTTGTAAGATGATACATCTGACCACCTGTCTATCCTTCGCAGTTCATTTACTTTCTTCGAAAACTGAATTTTCCCACACACACAGCGTCTCTGTCATATTGTCCTCTACTTGTGTGATTAGCAGTTTGTGTCATAACCAAGGACGCTGACACCCAGACTTTTAAAAACTCGACTATAAAGACGGGATATGTTATATGTTAAATGTCAAATACTTATTATGTTAAATACCGTTAAACGTCAAAAACTTATTATGTTACATACTATTAAATGTCAAATACTTATTATGTTAAATACTGTTAAATGTCAAATACTTATTATGTTAAATACTTTTAAATATCTATCTACTTCTTTCTGGTTTCGAACAAATTAAATTTCTCTAAATTACCCATTATTCATTTTAAGAGGAATTATGGGTAAAAAGTTTTATAGGTATTAAGTCTTTTGATGTTTTTGTTGTGTTTAATAATTATTAAGATTATTTAGTTTAATAAAAAATATGAATATGAATGACTAGTATGAATAAAAAGTTTTAATGATTATAATCATCAACATTATAGTTTTTAATGAAATGTGAATTATGTCAGTGTGCAAATAATTTTAAAATATGCAATCAATAGTCTTTTTAAACAAATTCAATGAAAAATGGATGATAAATCTTGATATTTATTCTTATTAAAATTAATTTTAAGTTATTACAAAAATATTAAAAAAGTACTATAAATATTGATGAAATTAACAAAAAACACTGTTATAAAATATTACGTAAAGACAGTGTTGTAAAATATTTAAAAGTTGCGTAATAAAAAATAATTTAATTTATTTGCATGTTTTTAAATGGAGTGATAATAGTTATGTATTTAATATAATTCTGCGAAACTTAAAAATCAAGTTTCCTGAAATTATTAGATTCACAGTCGCAACTTAAAAAACAATAGACGTTGTTTTCTATCATTAAATGTTTAAAGGTATAATATCCATGAAACTTATCAGAACAAATGCTGAATAAAAACCATTGTGCTTAATAAAGTTAATCTAATGATATAGTTAGTTATTTGGGCACTTGTTTTATTCTCTCATTATGTGTCACCTCGTCTGATTCGAGATAGCAACAAACAGCCTTCCCAGACTACTAACGGGGAAGAAGATATATCCGAGCAAGCTGAGACCCAATTTAATTGCGATTAAAGTAACTAACAGACCCATTCCCAGACCCTTCAAATGGCAGGTGAAAGCATTCCTGGACTTTTTCTTGGTCTTTTTCACTGACTTCACATCATGTTATCCTGGCGGGAGGCCAAATTATTTTTGCTTCTACCGCTTTTCCCCCTTGGTCGCGCTGTGTCTACAAAATGGCGTCTTCTCTACCACACGAGCTCTTCCCGAGAGAGCCGTGTGTGATGAATCGTCGTGAGAATTTTGCTATCTGAGACTCACGGGGATAAGAAATGTCGTATCTCATGATAATTTTTCCAAGACTTAAATCGGAATCATAAAGTATTTTTAATATTTTTGGATCTAAAAATCAAATGATATTTTAAAATGGGTTTTGTGAGATAAAAATAACTAATGTCAACATAACGTGCAATATTATACTAAAATCTGTATTTTATGCTTATGGATTCCACTTATAACTAGAAGAGCATAAAAATTCAATGCTGCTCAACTTTTCAGATATGTATTTGATTAATAAAGGATTATTTAATCTAATAATCGTAGATTCACCATCGTAGCTTAGAAAACAATAGTAATAACATAGTAAATAATCGTAATGGCATAGTAAGCTATCGTACTCAAGTAGTAAATAAAACACACAAGTTACATTATTCAACTATTAATATTGATTAATTTTCAAGAAACACCAAAATGAGTTTGCTAAAATATGAAAACACGAATTGTTTAATTTCATTAAATGCTAAATATAAAATAATTTATTTGCACTCTGGCAGAAATTAATTTAACTTTTTTTTTTTTTTAACTAGATCTCCGACTTTCCCATTTCCGGTCCCTTCTCATCCCTACCTCCCCCTTCCCAGTGTCCTTTCACACCTCCCCACTTTCAAAAGAGGAAATAATAAAAAAATAAACAAAGAAAAAAAAAAAAAAACGAAAGAAATGGAAACCGGACCGAATTTCATTGAGAAAGAGAGAGAGATGGAGATAGAGCAGTAGCCTGACGATGCGGTTTTCAATGAGTTGACCCAGTTTCACAGCGAAGGTAATGTTTTTTGGCCTCTCTCTCTCTCTGCAGAACAGTGACCCTCCAGCGTCTTGACCACGCCTCACCCCTTGCCTCCCCACCTCTATCCACTGTAATAAAAGGAATTGAAGAGTAGAATAATAATGAACTGTAAAAAAAAATAAAAAAATAATAACAACAGTTAAAGAGGAAGATCATTGCTTGGATAGAGGGCGAGTGTGTGTCTGTGTCAGGGATTTTTGGTGCGAAAAGTTGATCGCATCTTGTGCTTTTCGTGTGAATTTTCTTCATTTTGACACGTTAAATGATAAATTGGGCTGCAATTTCATATTACGATTTGGGAATAATTGGCGCTTTAACAGGCATTCTAAATGAAATCAAATTTGGGATGAATAAAACCAAAATGAATAATAATAAAAACTCTACAGAAAGGAATTCTGGATTTAAAGCTAAATGTTGAGAAATTAGTGCATAATAAATAAATATAATCTATCATAATAAGAATTTCTAAATGAAAACTTCATGAAAACACTATTTAAATTAGCAATTATAGTAATCCTAAGAAGGTTGTTGTTGTTATCGTATCCCCTGAATAGTACAAGAAAATCAAATATAGTGGTGATGCCGAATATTATTGGCTATGTTGATTGTCATCTTGAAGTATAAATCTTCTTCCGAGGGATGGTCCAGACAATGCAGGGCGGCTGAAACAGCTGGGCAATGCAAGACATGATGAGGAGTAAGATCGACATCAGGGCAGTTGTCACATTTTTGGTATTTTTTATAACGCCATCAGCAAAAATTTTCATATTTTTGTGATTCTTCATCCTTAATCTCGTGAGAGTAGTGGTTGTTATTCTGTCGACATTTAGTTCTGTAATTTGGTATTTAGTTTTAATCTTAGAAGAAATTATAAGTTTAGATTCTGCGAAGGCATTTGGATCTATAGAAGGAAGTAGAAATGACAGTGTGATCCAGATTCCTAGCATTTTTCGCAAAGAATCTTCAATTTCATTAAATTCCAAATCCACATGAGTAGGGATCCATTGCAGATTACACATTCTGGGCAAACAGTGATTTTTTTTCTAAAAGAGATATAATGTTCAAGATCATACTTGAGAATCCTTTATTAAGAGCTTGTAAGGCAGACCTTACAGGTTCTTAAGAAGGGTTGTTTCAAATAAAATGTTTTAGAGGATATACTGCTAAACAGTCCTTTTTTAATAATAATGTTTACTCGCTTTAAATAATCTAATGGGGTTTAGGGGTTAATAAATTAATTAGAAATAAAAATAACATATGGGTTTAAAAAAGTTTTTTTGAAATTATGCTTGACAAAATATCTGTTATTTTGTGGTAAAAATCAAGAAAATTATACAACTTATGCCGATAAGTTTCATTTTCTAAAAGTATCTGTAATAAAAGTGAAGAAATTCGCATAATTATAAATTAATTTCTACTCGGTTTCATTTGTTGTAAAATGTCTAATAAAGTGTGAATATTATATAAATACTTTACTGTAGAACTAAATTTTGCACTTATTAATATATCGTAATGGGTAATGCAATTATAATGTATCGTAAAAAATAATGCTATTACAATGTATTGCAATAAATAATCTTGTTCAATAAACGCCTATTACCATCAAGGTAATTATTAATATTGAAACAATAAATTATTATTTTAAATTTTTATTACTTTCGCAACCGCCCCCATCCCCTTTTTATGTGGTTATCTCTAAGAACGAGACGTCGAAAGTTTGTCTCTATGCAAAACCTGGAATTGAAATCTTCCAGCACATCCTGATGGATTTTGTTCTTTGGTCCTTCTAGAAGCAGTCTCGTATTTGATTACAGCGAAAGCAGACTCTGTTTTCTTGACAGTTGGAAATGCTGCGCGATCTTCTGGCTTGATAACGAAAAGTGAACATGAGAAAATGTCCGTCTGATAACTGCATTCCGCTACGTCGGGGTACTCTTGACGACTTTCCGCCTTCTGACAATTATTGAAATTGTAGAAATTCAAATTAGGTCATACTCGAGCCTATTATGTATTTAAAAGTACACACACGTAGTTATAATAAAATTAGCATGATGATTCTCAGAAGATTAATTTTGAAAGTAAAAAAAGCACGAAAAAATTGAAGTATTAAAAAAGACCACAAAAGGAATTAATGAATTAGGTATTGCTTAAAATTCGAAAAGAAATCGATTATAAAATTAAAATGTCGTGATTTATGCATATTTTTGTGTAAACTGCGAGAATAAGTATTGATAAGTGTGGTTATTGTATTGATTGCAAGCACTTGCATAATGAGTAAGCTTAGGGTTTTTAAAATAATTTAACGTAAAAAGTTATTAATTTGTTGTTTCTTATACCACATGGTAGACATCTAAATCAAGCCCACGAATTTATAGTTGAACGGAAAGGGGTCAGTTTCTGTTAGGGATGGAGCATTCATAGGTAGAAGTCTGACTTGGCCTCATGACATTGACTTTTTACGGGGTAGGGTTGTCAGCCCTACGCTCTACGTTATATTAGAAATGGATCAACGGCTTGAAGTGAATTTCAAACCACTACATACATCCATGGCACCTCTGGAACTCGAACTTCAAGTCCCAGTTATTAATTTTTTTTGTATCCGTATAAAATATAAAATATGTATTAAAACATACCTAAAAATAATTTATTCAAAATATATTCAATATCATCCAGTTTATTATTAGAAATTTTTATATGATATCTTATGATATAAAAATATTTTGATTTATATCTGATTTTCAATTCTGAATTCACCCTTAAAAATGTTACCATTACAAATATTTTCATTTTCGTAACTTATAATTTTGATGATAAAAGAATAATTAGTTCCAATTATTTAGATTTAATACAAGAAATTTATGCAAACCTCCCTAAATTTCCCAATCTACTCAAACTTAACAAATTAACAAGAAATTTTATTGAATACGTATTCTACTATTGATATTATTCTAAGTATAGAGATCATTTACTTCATTTCCGTTTATGTTAGTAAGAAATGTATTACTATAACAAATATTTTCTTATGATAAGAAATAAATCGCTCCATAACGTTCAAGTTTTAAATTGAAAAAAAATAAATAAACCAATCTCGGTGATTACATACTATCACTCCAAATAAACCACCACCACCAACAACAAAACAAAAAGGAAATTATTTAAACACGGCTGTGCGCTCATCCCATTTGCAAGTCAGTGTCGGTCGTGACAATTGAAAAGTCTTCATCAAACGGCGTGGCATTCAATCCCCCATTGAAAAAGCATCCGAACGACCGAAGTCTGCTTGGAAAATCGTAACAATGCCGCTCGGGCACGTGGGCCAGATAATTAATTGGAGACTAATGACCCCCTATTGTTGTTCGCCTTTCATCGTTATTACCCCGGTCGGCATGACGTTTCCTGTGTTCTTCTTCAGAACCACACAATGCGATTTCAGCAGGAAGAATTAAAAGAAAAAGAATAAAATAAAATAAAAGAAGAAGTAAATTATTTGTTGTTGATTTTCAGTGTTAAAATCAGAAGGTAAGGTTATACGAACTCGCTTGGTAGGATTTTTTTTTATAGTTGTTTATCTTTTTCAATTTAATTACAGATTATTATTGCGATTCATTTTACATACAAATTATTGTTGTTGTTGTATTATTTAGTTTCTTTAGTTTTAATTTTTAAACAGTAGAGAATATTAAACTTTATTCTAGCTTATGAGAAATAATTTAATTTTAATTCACCGCATATTTAATTTTGTATTTATAATATCCATGGAATTTGGGATCATTGCTTTTAGTTTTCGTAACTATAGTAAAAATGTTTCTTTTCTAAAAAAATAATTGTTTTTGGTAATCAAATTTATTGTTATATGATTTCAGCAGAATTTAAGGCATAAAAAGAAAACCATTGATGTAATTTTAAAAAAATGAAAAGAGTTTAGACATTGTAATGCAATTAAAAATTGAGAAAACATTAAAGCATGCATTTTTTTAATTTTCTTACAAACAACAAGTTTCTTACAAGTTTTTTAATATAATTATATTATTTTATAAAAAAAAATTATAGAAGTTATTTACTAAATTATTTTGCGAACTATTGCAAAAATGTAGAGAGAGAATCTGTAAAATTAAAAAAAAAAAAAAAAATGTAGCAAAATTGCATATGGGTTTGAAAAATGTATCTATTTTCTTTTTCATTCTTAACCTTCATATTTTTATTATAATGGCTATTCTTGATAAACCTTATAAGTGATTATTTTTTGTTTTATTTTTGCGTATTTCAAAATCTAATTTTTATCTGGCAGCACTTCTAACCCATAACACAATTAAGTAACCAAAAATAGAATAAAGCGGAAAGATTTATTGTTTAAATTAGAACCCTAATGAAATTTATTTTAAATCATCTACATAGCTATATTTTTTTCCCTCTACAACTTAACCTAATCACGTTTTAATCTAAAAGTTAACTCCACATTATTAACTCAACTACCACAACAACAAACCATTGGGAGGGGTAAGAAAATGAGTTAAATCTAATAGAGGCGTGGAATTTTCTTCGAGCAACTGAAAAACTAAATGTCGCTATCATTCCTCATTAAGCTCCTGCCAAGACGTTCTGGAGTTGGTGTGTGATTGTAAAAAGACTACATTAAAAGTCCGTAAATATCTTCTCTGGAATGAAGCCTACGTCCAAAAAGTTTGCTGAAGATGCTCTTTTTTTTTTCATTAGTTCTAAACCGCTACTGCGGAATTTAAAAGAGCTTTTCATCTCTACATAAATAAATCTAACTTGGGTTAAAATTTATAAGATATGGGCTTGTTGTGAAATGGCAAGTGTCTCCATGCGTTCTCATTTTTTTTTCTTCTTTTTAATAATTATAATGTAGGTAACTAGCCACCGTGAACCGAATCTCTGTCTGGTGTCCAAAAAGTATGCCAGGGGATTCTTTTTTTTTCTTTTACAGTGTGGTGCAACTACAAACAATGCAGTAGTTTCTTGATCTCGTTTTTTAAGGCCTCTATGGTCTACGGAAAGGATTACAGAAGGAAAATATAATTTGCATACATTTTAATAATATTAACGGTTGTTTTCTGAAATCATGACTTTTGGTCTATTTTCACACTCTATCCGTCTAACTTTCCAATCAGTTTACCTTATTTGCATTCAAATTTTATCTTTTTATTAACTTTCTCGAAAAGAAATAATGAAAAAGATATTTTAATATAATTTAATTTAAGATATTGAATTAATATAAAGATATTTTAATCAAATAAATCATAATTTTACTCAAAAATATTTGTGCTCAACGAATATAACACTTAATTAATCAGTATTCTTTTGTATTTTAAAAGTAAATAAAGAGTTAAAGGAAATTATTTTAAATTCAATCAAATCCATAGTAAAACATACCAATTTAATAATTTAATTAATACTATTAAATATTTTTAGTATGTCATAAAACAGCAATTTCAAATTAGCATATCTTATATTATATTTTTCTTGTAATAAGATCTTTTAAATCTATAATCAGACAATAATAAAAATAATAAAATAATATAATCTCACTTTATATAACTTTATATTATTTCACTTGATTTTATTTTGATGAAAAAGAATTTTTTTTTTTTTTTTTTTTAATTTCTCCTTTTTTTTTTTTTTTACTTATAAAAATATGCAATTTTTGACCCTATGAAATTATTGATTTAATAATTATTTTTGTTCCAAATATTAAAAGGCATCTGTTGATAGCGAAATTTTGAAAAATCTAAGAATTTTCTAAATTGCATGGATCTACGTTTTTATTGACTGCGTCGTTTTCCAGTCAATTCTTCTTTGTTTGAGAAAATGTTTTTTTAATTTAATGTACTAGATTGTATTTTTTTTTTCCTTTTGTGTCATCAAATTCTATTATATAAATAGTTAATAGGCATTTGTTTCCAAATTTCATTAACTTTTCTTTAATTTCCAGCCAATATTTCTAATCTAAATTGTTTTAAGTTTATGTTTTACGTTTAATTATTAATTGATTATTAATTAAACTGATTGCTATTCAACAAAAAAATTAGTAGTATAAACTTCTTGAGTGTAAATAAACAATTAATAGACAAAGAAAATAATGGCTAATAGTAAGGTAATAATGGTAATTTAATTTTGTTTCATAGAGCGCAATATATATATAAGCTATCTGCTTTTGAGCGTTTGGCTGTTACCATTCTCATAAAAACCATATTAAAAAAAAATCATCCGCTGTTAGATATTTTATTAGCCCACATCATTAACAAAACGGTCTCCCAACATCCATTACAGCACATCTTTTATCAAACAGTTTAGCACTCCCTTGCGAGAGGGGAGTTCGGCGCCTCCGTCGGGTAGCCGCGTCGTTTCCCACGGTGGATCGCGCCAGGTGACCCGTGTCGACCCGGAAAGCCAGACCGCAGGTGACCGTCGCACGGGAAGAACCCCTTTTCCGATTCCTCTTAATCGGTTCCGTCTTTCGGTGGACATCGGTCGCTGAACCACTCTCGTGTCACTCCACCGACCCCCTTTTTTGCTCTCTACCTACGCCCTCGACTCCGTTCCCAGGGGACGATTCGTCGTTGGGAAGAAAGGGGAACGATAAAAAAAAGTGACGAACGAAGAAAAATTAGAACTCTTCTTTTTTTATTATTAAAATGGGAAGGTAAACTAATTTAACTTTGCATCCTGAATTTAAACTGATTAATTTTATTGCTAGACATAAGGAATTCTGTTCTATTTTCAATTCCTTCTATTAGCTCACACTCTCCCTATATATATCTTGTTCACATTTTCAATCGTTCATAAAATACTTTTTTATTCATCCACTCCAGTTCAAATACATTTTTTTTTTTGAACTTGTAGTGGATGACGCTCGATGTTAATACAGTTTTTTTCAAATATTAATTAATTCTTTAAATTTAATTCATTAATTTTAGTTTTTTTTTTTTTTTTTTTTTTTTAGATTTAAGTTGCATGTATCTACCAATAAACGGCACCAGATAAACTTAAAAAAAATGAATGAAAAGGATTTATAAAGGACTTTCTGCAATACAGTGAAAAAAAAGTAGGAATTGACTTAAAAAATACTTTTTTTATATTACTTGTTTATTATTAAAATGGCGGAAAAATTAATTTATTTTGCACCCTAAGTTTACACTGATTAATTTTATTGCTAGACATAATGAATACTGTACTTTTTTTTGTATGCATAATTTCATTTATTGATGGCTGAGTGTCTAATGCTCTGGTACTACAAGTTTCGGGTTCGAGTCCCAGCGGTGCCATGGATATTTGTAGTGGTTCGAAATCAACTTTAAACAGTAGCTCCCGGTCTAATAGGATCGTAGATTGTTGCGGAGGTAGTGTGACTCGCGTCCGTATAATATCTTCAATCTTCACGTGCCCCCTGGGTAGTGCTAAGTGAGTAACAGAGATGCAGCACTTCCTTATGGCATAAAGATTAACTGTCTCTGTATTGCCAGCTGCATTAGAAAAAAAATATATACATAATTTATTTTTCTGAGGGGAATGAATGTGTGGTACATCAACATTTTTGTATAACGAATGTTATTATGATTCTGTTATACGATTTGATTGCGTTTCTATAAAGCGCATGAAAATTACGTGCAAATGCATATTCTACTATGGCTTTGTTATGCAAACTGATAGTGTTTCCAGTTCATTCCTTGTCAGTTCTATACGTATCTGTTAATTCCTTACTAGTTAAATAAATAAATAATTATATACAGTATAAATTGAGAAATTTAGAAAAGCAATTTATAACCATACTTATAATGGTAGATAACGGTAACATTATGTATATATGTGTGTGTGTGTTAAGTAATAAATGCTGATAGGTAATATTGGGCGGTTTCTTTTCCATCGGTCATTGTGCATTATCCCCATTAATTATTTTTAAGTGTAAAACACTATACAAACACCAGCAGTATGTTTTATAATATTTGATTACACATTTTTTTCCGTATAAATTGCTTTTTTATTTAAATAGCTAATTTATACTTGTTGAACTTCATATCTGCATTGCATTATTATCTAACATTAAATAAAGAAAACTAATTTATTATCTATTTTTACTAATTAAACTATTAAACTAAATTAAACTATTTATTTTCTAACCTATTATATAACCTATTTAGTAACCTATTTACTTAATAATTAAACTTTATTTTATTAACATCTATAGATCTATAGATTTGCTTTTGATACTGAAAGAATAAATATGTAATAAGGATCGTTTTCTCCATATTTTAGTTTAAATAGACAACCTGCTTTGAAATATTTTACTGTTTTTGATTTTTATTAATTTTTATTGAGGTGGATTGTTTGTTATAGAATTAAAATTATTGTGGAAAAATGAAATCTTTAAATTCCCTAAATAATCAATACACCAATTAATACAACAAATTTTCACTTACTTTTTATTTCATTTTAACTAATCAATTTATGGTAAATTATTATAAGACTATTTATTCTACTCTAATGTATTATTGAACTGCAGAAAGGGTTAGTCAGAATAAAATCTCTGCACACAATAAATTGAAAAGATGAGAATATGCTGAAATGTTCTGATCGCAGACATGCAAGATATGAACATAAAAATTTTCTCAGAATATTTAACATCTTAATATTAAAATAACATCCGATTTCGTTCCTTTAATCAACAACTCAAAGTCATCAAAATAACAAAATGAAATTTCAAAAAAAAATTCCTCATTAATATTAAAGAGCACTGAAAATTTTTCCTGTTATTCACTCATAAATGGTATGTAGTATAAATTATTTATGAACTTTTTAGCGAATTAATTCCTTTTTTTCAGTCTATTGAAGTAAATTGACCAAAGCATGAAAAAACAGAAAACTTTTGCCTCTACGCTAAAATGTCCTATATTTTATTGCTTCATAAGGAAATGTTTGCATTGAAGTTGCAACAGAATGCAGCAATTTAAAAAGAGCCAATAGAGGTGGGAGAGGCCAATTTATTGAATACTGTAAGTGCCAGCAACAATTTGATTAATATTTATCCTTTTTTTTTTTTTTTTTTTTTTTTACCGTAATCTCTTTTTTCAGATTATGTCAGATTTTTAATCAAATGCATTATCACGTAAAAGTTGAAAGCTATTAAATGATTTTGAATAGTGATTTGAATATTTATGAATAAGCTCAACTAATTAAAGGATGAATAGAATGAAAATTAAACATTACTCTTTCGCTATTGCTTTGCATTTAAATTAAAATTAGAAGTTTTTTAGTGTTGAAAAGTTACACTAATTTTTTTTATATTTAAAACTCATTAATTCTGAAATAAAACATAATTTCACGAGCTACAAAAAAAAGTCCACGTTAAAACCATCTACTAATTTTAATGGCGTTCTATAAAAGTAAATTTAATACAGCCTTTATGTTTAAACGCACTCCAAAATTTTTAATAAAATTTGCATTTTTATCATTAATATTTAATAGCTTATGAAAATAATATTTCTTTGGGCACAAATTGTTGTATATATATATATATATATATATATATATATATGTAAGTGTGTGGGAGGGTATATATGTGTGTGTGGGCATATTTATGTATATATATTCAGTGTTTCTACAAAATACTAAATATTTAACTTTCATTTTTTTCTGAAATAAACAAATTTTTTAATAGATTTTACATTTTTTACAGAGTTTTTGTTAAAGTTAACAATTTTTTTAATTTTTAAATTTTTTACAGAGTTTCATTTACTTAGTCAAAAGTTTGTTTTTAAGAATTTTCTTAAGCCGCAGTTCACATTCAAACTCTCTTTTCTACGTCATTCAATTAATCTGTTTAAATCGTCATTTGCTATAAATTAAGAGCAGAAGGTTTTTCTAAATCAAACAACATTCAACAAGTTCTTTCAAATCATTCAAACAAGTTATACTATGAAGCATACATATTTAAAAAATATATATAATTTTTTTTGAGAAGTCCTAAAATTTAAGAAATATTTAATGAGATAATAAATAATATAGCTATCCTTAAGAAATTAATTTGATTTTACATCAATTGGAAAATATTGTTTTCATACTAATTGTAAAAAAATACCTAAATAATCTTATTTTCATGATCAAATCTTATTTTATTTTACATTGAAAATTATAATAAAATATTTACTAATTTTCGTATGATTTTATTTCAAAAAAAGTTAATTTTTGACTTTTAAACCATGTTTCCGACATATCCATCATTTACTCTTACACTACTGTCAGTTTCATTTGAAAAGATAATTTCACTCCGCATCATAATTTCAAATGCAACATTTCGCAGAGTTCATGTCAAGCGAAAAATAAATAAATAAACAAAATGAAAAAAAAAATTACTCATTCAAGAAGCTGTCATTGAATTAAGAAAACATAAAAGACGTTATAAGCAAAAGATCTTCCGTTACGGGGTCGTGACTATGACCATCCTCTCCCTCCCTGCCCCTTCCTTCCCCCTCGCGCAATGAGAAGAATATCTAATTCACCCCTTTTCTTTATTTAGTTTTCATAAATCGAGTAAGATTGCTTAATCTCTCTCTCTGCTACTCGCCATAAAGTGCCTCCTGCGAGCAAGGCAGTGCCTGTGAAAGAGTCGACTCTGTCGCGCCTCGGGCTACGGATGCGATGGTGATGGGTCTTAATGGGTTGTCGCCATTTCACGGGAGCTCTCCTCCATCAGGCTTTCTGGTCATGTCCGCAAAAGAGCTAATTTGATGTTTATGTGCTTCACAGAACGCGCTGGTCAAGTGAGGCAATTTTCGGCGTCGCAGCATCTTTTTTTATTATTTTTGTTGTTGCAAGGGTTGCTTCCTTTTTTCTGGATGGGTTTTTATTTAAGTTTAATTTAGTTGCGCAGGAGAGAACCTACTTACGGCTGGGGTAATGAGGAAAGTGGAGGATAGTAGGTTGATGGAAAAGTAAAATGTATTGTTAGCTTAGCGCACGGAGACGTGTTGGAATTAGCTGTGGTTTAAAAAGCAAGAAAGAAGAAATGGGATGTATCACATTAAGTACAATTAGAAAGCCCTTTATCATTTCAAAAAAAATAAATGCTAAATGGTTGGTGTAATAGAAATACCAATGTAAGATATGCTGGCAAACACTGCATGTATCCTACATTTAATTGTAACCAGGGATTATAAAAATGTTGTGAAATATATTTTTCATTTTAGTTCGGATTTTTTTTATTTAGGATTAAATTTATTGCATCGTTAAACTCTATTTAGGGGCATTCCAAAAAAGACTTTAATTTATACAGCATTGCTTTGAGCATACAGCATTGAGGTAAATTAACGTAAAAGAATGCAAGGCAAAATAAAGGTTAGACTTTTTTTTTTTTTAGATTTAATTTCTTGATCTTTTTAGATTTACTTTTAGATTTACTTTCTTATCTACGAGGTGCTAATTAAGTTATTATTGGGTAATTTAATTTTTTTTTATGTATCTTTTATAATGTGTAAATGCACTTAAAAACACTCTGATAAAGATTTGATGACTCTGATCATACACTGATAAACATTTTTTTGGCTTAATTTTGTGAACGATACATTCATTTTTAAGTTTTTGACGAAAATAAGTTACATTTTTAAGGTTTTTTTGTTGCAAAAATATTAGTAATGATGCTATCACGTATTTCGTGACACAATAATGGCATTTCGAATGTGTATCTGTAAGATCTACGGGGTTTTTTTCCCCACACAATATATCTTTAAGTTTTAAGAGTAATATCTGAGTAAATATTAGTTAAGTAAATGTTCAACGTATTATATTTAATGTTTCATAGGATAAATACGACCGAAAATTTTATTCATTCAAGGATATCTGTATTTCTGTTACAACTTCTATGAATCAACGTGCGAGTTTCGTCACTATTTTACGCAACGGAACAAACAACTTCAATATTACTCCTGAATAACGAAAAATAAGAATTTAATACCAAATTAGAACAACCTCAGCATGTGAGCATGATATTGTGTAAAATTTGAACTATTCACCTAAATTTCGGGAGCGAAAAAAAAATTGTGAGATGACTAATTTCCATTACAATTTTGAACCCGGAGCAAACTAATATGATTTCAAGGTTACTACATATCAGAGTCTAAATATACACATCTTCCCCCTCCAACTTAGTAAGCACAATCTTGCTTTAGTCTTTATTTCTGTTTCAAGAATGTACGATTCCAATCCACGATGCGGAAGAACAGGCCGTGAGTCACTTCGAAGCAGGATCCCTTTTCTGCAAGAAAAATGAAGAAAGCTCGAAGTTTGTCAAAGCAGCTAAAAAATGTCTTCCAGATATTCGTATTTCGGAGCCAGAGTACTAGACGACTCGGAACAATGCGAAGAGTCAGATTTACTATCCCCTGCTTTATTTACTCGGTCTAAACACATCTACAAACAAGGGTTGCACTTTCGAGTCGAGCTGCTACACCGGCAGATGACAGAAGTCTCTTTCGCCAAAATACAAGCCACCTCTTTGCGCCGGAATTTTTTTTGGAAATTTTCGGTTATCCCTATTCATTGATATAAAGTCCATTCTATACAAGTTAAGGTGCAAAATTCCTTTGATTAACTCCCATTCATCCTAGAGAATGTAGTAATGATAACTATGGAATGGTAAATATTAACTATAGAATATATAGTAATACTAACAATAGAATATATAGTAATACTAACAATAGAATATATAGCAATACTAATTGGGGAATATCTTTATTATTTTCAATGAAAGAACTTACAAATTTTCTTTTTTTTAAAAGTTTATTTTTTTGGTTTGCAACTATTACAATTGATGTGAACATTGTTCTGCTATAATAATAACAAAAAAATTAAAATCATTTTAAAACTGCTTGCTATCAAAAATAAAATTAAAAAGAATGAAAGAAGGCCAAATTCTAAATTAAATTTTAAATATTCTATAACTATAACTAAATTATTATATTAAATTATTTAATTTAATATTTAATATATTTTTTTTATTTTTATTTCAATGGTAAACTAATTCAGAAACTAGACAAATTTAGTAAAAAAAAAGTCAAAAGCATTTTTGTTTTTATTCAACAATGAATGACTTTCTGACAATCCATGCAATTTATTTATGCGTAACATATTATATATATATATATATATATATATATATATATATTATTAACAATACAATATTGTTTTTTTTCCCTATATTTTGATAACATCAATGCATTTTAGACATTCATTATTCTATTATTCTGTAGCAGATTTGTAAAAGATTCAGTATTGTATATGCTGTATTATGAGAAGTCTACTATGCTACACCAACACTGTCTCATTACAATTTGGAATGAACACTCGATAACATGGCATTTGGGGTAAAGGGTGCATCTCTCTTACCGAATAGAATTGATAAGGTAATAAGACAATACTTGATATATTATCGGACTTAAACCCATCATAAGCACTGGTATTAGATGTCCAACTTCTGAACTGAATTTCAGTAGTTCAGAAGCCAGGGGCTTCTCGCCAAGGCAATCCAAGTCTATATAATATAAAATATCACATTATTATCTGTAAAACTAATGGGTGTTTAAAATTATTAAATATAAATTTACATCCGAATCCGTAAGATCTTAGTTCCATATCTCATAATTAAGCGTACGATTCTTATTGCTAATATGACTTTGTACGTCGAAATTATTTCCAACAATCATTCATTGAAATTGTAGAGATTTTCGCCAAATCCTGTAACCCCGGTAGGTTGAGAAGATCTCTTGCAGGTGTATGCTAAGATTGAAAGAGATGGGAAGAAAAAAAAATATTCACGCTGACTTTTTGCCAGAAAATACGCGCTCACGTAACCCATTCTCCGGTAAAAAAGGAATCGCTAAAATATTGATCAAGGGATTTCTTCGCTTTTTTTTTTCCGCAGAATATGGATTAAAGTATATAAACCTTGTTAAAAAATAGATGAATAAGTATTTATCCGATTATTTGTTCTTTGAAAATGTGTCAGGAAAGCCTACTATTGACTAAACAATATTTTCTTTTATTCAAAAATAATGCAAATTTTTGAAGGAAGTTTTTCGTGTGAAGACATTCTGAACATTGTGAATTTGTGATTAAAATATATTTGATGCATAAAGTAATTAATGTAAAAAATTTCAGAATTTGTGACTGACTTTTCCGTTCTGTGTAATAATAAATGACTAATGTGGCGAAAAAATTGCCTTACTTGTATATTAGTGAATAGAAACTTGTACGGAAACCAATGAAATTCAAGCAAAAGGAATTTGATAATCTATTCATTCGGAGCTTGCTGACGATTTCAAATTTTTGGTACAATATAAAATATTTATTTATTCTAGAATAAGTGGTGAATATTTATATAATTATTGATGAATATTTATACTAGACTATGTCAAGTATTTTTTTAAATATCACACACAATTAACTAATCAGCATATCAAAGAATTTCTGCCACCAACCTTGATAAATTAGTTACCAGATTTTCAAAAATTATCAAAGCAAAATCGACTGAACATGAAGTTACAAAATATTTGTATTAATTTTTTTTTTCCAATTCGCTTTAATTTATAAACTTTTCGCCTATATATTTCATACTGTCTATTTGTTTTTCAATAAAGTTAAATAAATATTAGCTGTTGTATCTAACTTTTATTATAAAATACATGACTCCCAACAGAAATAGGAAATTGATATGAAGCTCCTGTTGATCTAATCTCTGCATAACCTTGTTCTATAAGGTACATTTTAATAATATAATGTAAAAAATGACTTCAATTAAATTAATATAAATTCTGTTCAATCCTGCTTATGTTTTTTTATACACTTAACTGAAAAAATCTCAGTCTATGGATTTTTCACCCCCAAAATGCTTAATTAACTCACAGAGAAATGTTTGGTAACAGTTGGAATGTAAGTAAACCAAGTTCTTATAATGAAATAAGAATAACCAATTTATAATTTTCATTGCCCATATTTGAGTCGGGATTGCATCTGTGAAAAAGGAATTGAAATAAATATTTTGCTATTTTTTTAATGAACACTTACTTTATTTTTCTAAATAAGTGAGCACATTAGGAGGTTGAAGGGTATCTAGCCAGTGGGTCAGGCTGGTAATTGAGACATTCTTACGAATACGGCTTCATAAAAGAAACAAATCAAATGCTATCCTAATTATTAACTTTAATTCCTAGTTATGATAGCTATGCATTTAAAAAAAATAAATCAAGTTTTTGCTTTACGAACCAAAGTTATTTCTTGTCAAGTGCTTATTTCATAGTTAGCTTCGAAAAAATATATTATGACCTTCTTTAACTCCTTTTTCATCACAGTTTACCTAATGATAGTGATGTCTATTCCATTATGTCAAACCTAGTAACAATCTTACTTAGAATTTTTTTTATTTAATTTCTTTTTAAAATGTGTCTTTTTATCTTATATCTTGTAAACAGTTGTTTAAAATTTTACAAAAAAAGGTTCCCACATATCTATTATTTCGTATAACCCCAAATCAAAACCTACCAAAAAAAAAAAAAAAAAAAAAGAAGGGATAAAAAAAAAAAAAAAATACTGGCAAATTTTTTTTTTCAATCCAAGCATTACAGAATACAAAAAGAAAATAACAATCCACCATCCGTGTAAAATAAAACAGAGCCAGGGTGTGTGGGGGTGAGAGTGAGTGAGTGATAAAAAAAAATGTCGTTGGCCACACCACCATTATTAGTTTGACCCCAACAAGACCTCCTCATTACGGACAATACAAATACCAGACTCCACTTAAACGGTACGAATTTGTGTCCATTTTTTTCCTCCAGCGTAACAAAATCTTTCACTTTGGTATAGGAGAGGGAGTGGGTGGCAAAAAGGAGAGAGCCAAATTGGAGGTGAGGGCAAAAGGAAAGGCACTTAGTCACAATTTGGGAGGTGGTTTTGAAGTTTTCGGGCAGTGACGGGGCCACCTCATTGGTCGTCGAGGGTCCTTGGCGCTCGGACAGAGAAAGTGTTACGAAAATGATCTTTTCCACCCTCCCACCATGGAGTCACCCAAGCGTGCAAGAAGAGGACAGCCTTGTTTTCAAGAAAACGCATTAGAGAGAGACTGTATAAAGTGAATGTTAAAATAAAAATTGCAGAACGCTTTTTTTGGTGTATAAAAAGATTCGTAGAAGAAGAAAGGAAGAAAAAATTGTCAAGTCTATTATATTACACAAACGTATTTAATTCAGACAATCTATTTGCTGAATTGATTAACCGTGAAGAGTTCGTAAATTTAGTACGATGAATACTCGGTGCGTCTACTTACTGGCTATTCAAGGACAATTTATGTGGTGTGTTTTTAAAGTCAATTTTCGAGATGGGATGTATCCATATTAAAGCCATGTTTCAGACCTTTTTTTCTTTTTTAATTTCCAATCGAGTCAATTTTTGAAGAAATATTTGTGGTTTACCCGGTTATTGTAGAAAACTATCAACTTGTATGTAGAAAATGAAGAATTAGGATTTCAATTTTTTTTTTTTTTTTTTTTCATGTTTAATATTCTAAAAGAAACTTCAATTCCGTAATTTAAATTTAGACAAAATTAATAATAAATAAATGGTAATTATTTAATAAAATAATAATAAATGGTAATTATTTACAAAATTAATAATAAATAAATGGTAAAAATTGTATATTTCTATTTCAGAGATAATGGTTTAAAATTGAGGAAAGAATTATACTTTTGTACAATAATTAAAAATGAGCATAAGTTACAGATTATAAAAATTAAATTAAATTGTTTTGATAAACTCAGTACCTCAGCCTTAATTTTTTTATAATGAATAAACAAACAGTCTTTGCATCCATGCCAATATTTTCCTTGGTTCACTACCAGGATAAATAAACAATACATAGGAAATCTGATATTTTTTTGTAAGATGTAATTTCTTATTTTAACGATTTACTGAATTTTGTTTGCGCGAAATAAATAATAAACATGTTAACATCTACTTTTCTTTAAAATTATATAAATTATTCCTTTATTATATAGATAAATTTCTTTATTGAGTTTTTGTAAGTCAACTACTTCAAGGAATTTTTCTTCAATGATTAATTAAAAGTTTATTTAAATATTCTCTTGGCATATTCACTTGGAAAATTCTCATTACGAATGGAAAAAAAAATTGTGTCACCTAATTATGAATTAAGGATCGTCAATTTCACTATTCATCAACATCTATATATATATATATATACTACATTTTCAAGAGAAATGCTTGACATGTAATGCATTTAAGTACTTGCATTCCATTAAAATATGTAAATGTTTGTAAGTTATATTAATAGTCTTAAAAAAACTTCCTTTAGATTTCAGTTTATTCTTGACTCATTGAAATTCAGAGCAATACATTAGAATTTCACATTAAGTACAATACGCTAATCTTTTACTTCTGGTTTTGTTAAAATTAATTTTCGTATTATTGAAATGTATTCGTATTATTGAAAAGTTTTTGCTATTCATAATCATGAATAGTAAAATAATCATATTTTACTATTCATGATTATGAATAGCAAAAACTTTATCTATGTAAGGACTATCTCCTACAACAACAACAAAATTTTTTTTAAATTGTTCCATTTTGTGATAGCAGTCTACAAAATTAAAAGAAGTTGAACATGAAATTTGATGGAATTACTTTAATACTTTCATGTTTATTAAAATATGTGTTATTTTATCCAAACAAAGTGTTAATGAAGGAAATGTTTTGATGAATTTTAATTTCTTCGATGTCAACTGAACAAAACTGAAACTGAAAGTAACTGAACAAATGTAAAATCGTAAAACTCTAACTGGCACTAATTTCAACTGTTTCATAAACTTATTATGAACAATAAATTTATCAATATTTCAATCAAATTTAATTTAAAATTAAAAAGATTGTTACGACACCATTCAATTGCCAGTAAAATGTTCAGTTTTTGTTTCATGAAAACTGCTTTCATAAAAACTGAATCTTGCATTTCATATCACATCATATAAAACAATATAAAAAAGTGTCTGGTAGCAGACAACAACTCTGGTGTGGATTAGCCATCAAGGGAACTTGTTTCCATCTTTGTTACAGGCAACTTCCACACTAGACGGGGAAGCCAACTTTCCCCCACCTCCCCCAAAAAGAAAGAAACGGCGTCCGTACACACAGTTGATGCTCTTTAAATATATAGAAATGGATACCTGGAGTTGGAAATTGGACTCCTTCCCATCTTTTTGTTGAGAGCTGGCACGCGGCCCTTGTTTTGAGAGAGCTTGGATTCGAGATAGGGCTAAAGCGGCTAAATCCGTCACCCCGAAAAAAAACCCAGCCTAGGCTATATCTGTGTACGATATAGATTTTTTTACCTCCCCTCATTCCTTGTGTTTTTTTCCCTCTTGTGTCTTCTCCGTTTAAATGAACCACACTGTAACTGAATGACTAGGATTTATGTGGTTAATTAGACATTTAGGAGTGTTTTCACTCGCACCCGTTATGTTTGTCGGGCTACTAAAGGATCATAACGATTTTTGATGAAAGATTAAGAAAAATTATTGTTGTTTCGGAGTAAACGCTCTGTGCTAAAATTGCTTCTTTTGATATATTTTTTTTTTCGTGAGGTACAATACAAATGATGTCTCTCATTACTCATATAATTTATAAGAACCTCGTCAACCTCTTCTAAGTCATATTACTCATATAATTTAAGAATCTCGTGCAAATAAATAGCGTTCATGGAGGCTGGAAAAAAATATCAAAACTATTAAAATACTGATTACTTTAAACTGCCGCACTTAGTAAACTGTTCTTTGTTTTTCTCGTAAAATTTTCATACTGCATGAATTTCAGTAAACACTTCCTGTTGTTTAAAGAATGCTTATCAAGACGATCAAAGTTGTCTGAGTTCAGTTTTTCGAAATAATTTTCAGATATTTTTAATCATACATTAAATTTTTTTATATTTTTTCTTATCCGAATTTGTAAATTTTTTATTCCGAGTAACTGAACACTTAATAAAAAAATTGTCATTTTCTAATATTTTGTAAAGTGAATTAACAATTTTATATTAAATCTTAAATATTATTTTGTGTTGAAAAAGATTGAAATTTTTTTTTCATTTAATTATGTAATTAATACGTTATTTGAAGTTTAACATTCAACGTATTTCCTTCTTTTTTTTTATATATTTTGGTAAAAAAATATAATGAACATTATTTTTTTTAAAAAAGGTGCTAAAAAATTATCACATTGGGTATTACATTTTATGCATTATTATTTAAAATTTTTTAAAGAGATTTATAATAATTTTATTTCATATTTCTGATTTCTATACATATTTCCATACTTTTTATCATTTTACTTAAATATTCAAACTGCATATCGTTTAAAGATTTAACTGATTTAAAACATTATACTACTGATTTCATGATTTTTAAAAATAATTTATTCATTTATATTTAATATTTTGTTAGATTTTAAAAAATTAACCAACCTTTAAAGAATTATTAATTTGATTTCGATTATACCAATTTTCATAACTGAAACATATATAACATGTTTCACTTTATATATTAAAGTCATGCATAGCTAACACTTCAAAAAAAAAAATTTTTTCTGCAAAAGTAACTTTTATGGAAAAATTGATCAAAAAAGAAAGAAAAAGGAGATTAAAAAATTAATATCTTCATTTTGCTACTTTTTATTAGCATCCTCAGCATGACATAGTAGCAGTTAACTTCTCTCGCTATTACTTATTCCCTCTCCCCCCTGACGTCCATTGCGTCCGGTGTACACTGCTAGATATGTACACAAACACACGGCCCATTGCAATGTTTTTAGAATGAGGGGGGAGCAGGGTTATCGCAGATGGCACGCCAGGTGGTAAGCCGTGTGGTACGCAAGCACCTGGAATACACGAAAAATGATTTTTTTTTCACCCTTAACTAACTAGGGGATATTAACGGAAAAAAACTTAACTTCCATGACATTGTTTCAGAATTAGAAACCCGATTCATTCACCATGTCTCAAAACCTGTAGTAAATATTCTGAGAGACATTTATTTCGCGAGTATATAAGTAAAATTAATTTTGATTTAGCTACACTTTATATGTTTTTATAATTCCTTCATAGCTACAGAAAAGATATAAAAAGTCACCTTTCATTCAAATCTATTAATTCATAAATAGGTATGAATGATTTCCGAAATAAAATGGCAAATTGACTAGCGCTCTGGCCTTTCGTACCCAGGCTTCAGGTTCGAATCCTGGCAGTGGCATGGATGTTTGTGAGGGGTTCGGAATCCACTTTAAACTGTAGGTCCCGGTCTGTTTAGTCCTCAAGTGCACAAGAAGACCGTAGAGCAACAAACCAATCCGAAATAAAAAAATTTAAGGAGACCGCAGATTTTTTAAGGATTTATTTTTAAATGTTAAGGAAAAGCCGATGAAATTTTTTTTTATTGTATTTCCTGTTATTTATACATCTAAAACTGCTCTGATGAGCTCATTCTAGAATAATTATTTCCAAGTTAAAAGCTATCTTAAATTGTTCAAAATTTATGCTTCTTATATTCTGTTTTAAATAAAATATAAATGTAGGGAAAAAGTTTAATTTTATTTAAAAGGAGGAAAGGCGAATTTTATTTCGTGTACTTTAAATAATAGTTACAAAATAATTTTAAAATAGTTACCCTTTTATGACTTACCCCTTATATTAACTTTTATTTTTATAGTTTTCCTTTTATTACTTAGTTACAATAAAATTTCTTATTACCATAATTATTTTTTCCTCTGAAGAATTGGAAACTTTCATAGGGAAAGGGATGTTAGATTCTAATATTTCAGTTTATTAAACTTAACTTTTTTTGTGTGTTGATAAATACATTTAAGAAATTGTGTTCATCTCAGTAAAATATCAAATTTTCGAGAAATGTAATCGATTTTTTTATTTTATTTCACACTTACTTTTAGGTTTAATTTTAAATATTTAAATACATATTTCACTTTTAACTTGCATGATAATTCTACAGCAATGAAAAAAATCTATTAAATATCTATGGTCCATAAAATCTTCATATTAAAATCAAACTACAGCTTTATATGATCTTTATTAAAATTGTTATTTTCTGATTATTTCAATTTTGAAAAAAGACAGAAAAAAGAGAAAATATAAGAATTCAAAATCAAGATATTATTTTAAAACTTAAATATTTGTGCTATAATTTAAAAGAGAAAGGGAAGACTCGATTTTTTTAAGGTGAATAGAATGAAACAATACACTTTCATATTCATATTGAAATCTGTTTTTTTTATACCCCCATTCACAACTTGAATCAACCTTGTATGAAATATCCAGGATTAAAGGTAAACCTTTTTTGGGACCTTATGGCTGAGTGGCTAGCGCTCTGGCGCTCGGTACCACAGGTTTCGGATTAGAGTCCCGGCGGTGCCATGGATGTTTGTAGTGGCTCAGAATCCACTTTAAACTATAGGTCCCGGTCTAATATGACCGTCGAGCGTTTGCGGGGGGACATCGTTACCCCGTTTCCGTGGCTTATCTTCAAGTTACATGCGCCTCCTGGGTAGTGCTAAGTGAGTAACGTCGGTGCAGAGCTTGCTTTCAGGTATCAAAGACCATTGTCTAAGTGTTTGCCAGCTGCATTAGAAAAAAAAAAAGTTCCTTAGATAATCTCTTTTATTAAATCCACGAAATAGTTACGGGTCATTTTTAATGTAGCCTCTTCTGTTAGCGCTTGGTGATATTACAGTTAACATGACAGTTAACATTCCTGTTTTACCTGAAGCAAAGTTAAACTGACATCGTTGCAACATGGATGCCCTTAAATCATTTACAAATAGTATCTTCAATACTTTTACATTTTATTACTATTACAATTACACGAATAACATTTCCAGTTTAGTTAGTCTGAAGCAGTAACAAGTGCAATGAAGAAACATGAAAACGAAATTTGAAAGAAATGAAACAAAAAAAAAGTAAAAACAAAAAAGGTTCAAACCGTTCTAGACATATGACTGCCACCCCTCGTTGAACTCGAGGTGTCACCACCATTGTCGCGAGCGTTCAACTTGGAACCGCACAAGTTGAAGACCCTCGTTCGCTGATTTATCGACACCCTCTACATCCGTAAAATATTCCTCTTCCCTCCCACCCCACCCCCTCTCCTTCTGACTTCACCTGAAGTAAGTAGTAAGTTTTCAGAGTGCATCAATTTTTGTTGTATTATTTTTTATTTTTCATCTCCCCCAAATGTGTCTCCCGTTTCTAGGAAATCGCTAAATTCTGAGCAGAAAAGGTTGTTGGCGTCCTCAGATCACGAAGGTTAGGAGTCTTTGAGGAGGGATTGCTAAATAACAGTCTACTATACGGGGTCCCAGAGGTTATCTGAGGTTTAACACAATCTAAACGAAAGAATGTACCTTTCTTTCTTTCTTCTTTTTTTTTATTTCATACATTCAGTGTGATATTGTCAAACAGGCGTAACAAATCTTTTCACAAATCGTGTATTCTGTGAAAATATTTTGTTTTATCTTAACGGTAAGTGAGCCATAACTTTTGTAGCACTAGAAGAAAAATAAATTACTTTTTAGCAGATCAATTTCAAATTTATAAGTATCACTCCTGTCATAATCTCAAGATTTCTAAAAAAATGATAGTTTGTTTTTTAAAGAAACATCAAATTGTGCAAATTATACTGTCTTGATACATTATTTTGATACAATTTACAGTAATTTTTTAAAAAAATTTATGATTATACATAAATTCAGTTAGCGCTATACCCATCTCAGTGTAATTCCAAATTATAATTTACTTATATACCTTGGGTTGTATCTTAAGAAACCTTCATGAAATATGTAAAATTATAATTATAGTATAAAGTTTTTGTCGTGTCTAATCCTCAATTGCTAAATAACAGTCTACTATACGGGGTGAAGTGAGGGATGGACATCCCATGAAGGATCTACACATAGATGGAGAGAAAGTGGGCAGCTTCTGTTGTGATGGAGCACTAGTAGTAGCCAAGTCTGACTTGACTCCATGTCGCTGAAGAAAGAGGGAAGTCCTTCCGGGAGGACTTTCCAGGGAGGACTACCTCGCATTTACGTATTGTATAGGAGAAAACTCGCTAAAATACCAACAGATAGTCTGAATCACGAGCCAAGAGAGACTGAACATCACAAACGTCATCAAATCTTCTCATTTTTGAAATAGTGTACAACAAAGCTGATAGCGTATTGAACCTCAACCCTAATGTTCATCAGCGGCGCATGCTATCAAATGGATAAAATCAAAATCACTCTTGATAAAAGTTTTTTATATAATTTTTACCTAAATTGAATAACTGCATTGTTTTGATAGTAAATACAATCAAGTTTTTGTTACAATCAAGTTCAAGTAAATACAATTTTGTTTTTTTCAAATTTTTCTTTCAAATTTTTATAATCGATTACATAGAATAATCTTTTACAATATTTTATCAATTTGCTGTAAGAATCTTAGTAGCCTTACCTAACCAAAATAATACAAGTGGCATGATTATATATGAAATTAATTTAATCAGATTTGTTAATTAATTTTATTCTTCGAATGTATCAAATGAAATGATTTCTCTTAGGGATTTACTAGCTACAATAACAATGTATTAATGCTGGAAACATTTTTTCTCTATTAAAATGTAATTTAAAACATCTCCTTAAATCAGAAATTCAAACCATGTTCATTTCCACATAATGTGATAGCCGTTGTTTTTAATAGAGGTCACATTGAGAAAGGTAGAAGAGAAAATGAATAACATCTAACTGTTATGGCTTACTGCACATCAAGGTATTCAGTTATCCAGCCCCGTAAGCAAAAGCACAGCCATTTTGCAAGACATATGGATGTCATTGGACACTAGTCCTGGCAGCTATCTCTTCTGATCATGATCTCTTTTGTTTCATAACATTTCGTTGATGGTTTTCCCTGAGAAATTTGAATAATATCTTGCCCATCGTTTCCTCCTCCGATGGAAATTTCTAATTTAATTATGTCACTGACCCGCAGTTGAAATTTGGAGCTTAATTTTCCTTGTGCAAAGTGTTCAGCCCTAACTTCAATGACACTATGAACCATGCCGTATATCTTTGAACTCTGTAGGTTGAAAGTCATCAACGGTAACTGATGGATAAAATTGAACATATCAAAGACGTCATTGTTCTCATGTTTCAAGATGCTGCTCATTGATCAAACATCTTGAACAATCGTAATTATGATGCTTATAACTTTTGTTCAAAAACATAAATCTCTTTTAAACTTTTTTAGGTTAAATCTATTAGCATGCTGTAACATTTTTTTTTTTTCGTTGTTTTTAAATGAAGTTTTACTAATTTCGTTAACATATTCAAAGATATGTTTTTCATATATATTATATGATTAATATAACTATGAATGATATATGATAATAATATATATAATAGCTATATATGATATATGATTCATATAACTATGGCATTTAAATATTATTTTCCAAAAAAAAAATATATATATATATTGGATTAATTTGCACAGATTGAACTTTATAGCGAATTAAATGGAAAACTAATATATTCTTGTAACAAATAGAAATATTATTGATGAAACATTTAAAGCTATTGGTTTAACAGTTTAAGTTGATTTGAAAAAAAGGTATTAAAATTTTAGGTCCATCATTTATTTAAAAAATATTTACTCAGCAATGAGTAAATAGTTCTATTCTAGTTTTATTCTACTTCACAAATAACAAAGCTAAAGTGAAACCTCAGATAAAAAAATAAAGATATTTTAACCTAAAAACATTTTGAGATTTTTTTCCAGATAATTTATTATAAAATCAAAGCGCAGTTCTTGCTTGGTGTCGAGGGTTATGCGGAAAATCTGTTATCACCAGACATTGCGTAGCAAAGTTTCGCAGGCTTCAACGGTTTGGCAATAGCGACACATCGAGATTTCCCCATTTCTGTTTGTCCAACGAAAGCAAAACTAAATAATCTTCAGTATTCACATTTTTGAATATTTCTGTACATAGTTTTCTGATCTAATTAATAAACTTTGTGTGAAATAATTATTCATCTCTCATTTTTCTCATAAAATGTATCTCCATGAAAAGGTTGAAGCTTACAGAATGATACATTTTAATTGAATTGAGAAAAAGATATTATTATTCGTTCATAGTCTCATTCAAATTTCATTTTCATCTTTAATAAATGTCTTTTTAATTTTATGAGCACTTTTATCATCAGCAGCTTCTATATTTTTCATCCATTATATTATTTATATTAGTTTCGTTTGTCGCTCTACGGTCATTTTGGGCACACTTTAGGCTAATTAGACCGGGACCTACTGTTTAACGTGGATTCCGAACCACAAACAAACATCCATGCCACTACCAGGATTCGAACTTGAAGCCTGTGGACATCCCTAGCCAATTGGTCATCAAGCTGCTGTTATTTATATAGCTAGTATTTTAAATATACAAAGTAAATGAGGTAAGGTAAGATGAAAAAGTTCAATTGCACTTTTCGTTTGAACGCTTTTTGCCTTCAATGAATTTCATTTTGGTAAATACAAAAAGTATCTCGAAATAGTTTTTGTATTATTTGTAAATCATTTTATATTAATTTCATTATAAAAATCGTTCAATATATTAATTAACTTCTTGAATACAAATAAGATAAAGTTTTAATTTTTAAAATAATAATGCTAGAACTGACAAGCTAGACTACAAGTTCAAAACTGTTAGAGGTAGAAGATACTTACTGTAATAAGGAACATAAAAAAGAATGGTTAAAAAATATTTCTATGGCATTTTTTAATTAGTAAAATTCAATTTCCTAAGCTGAACAATGTAACTGGAGAAAAAAATGTCATAAGTCGTGATATTATGAAAAAAAAGTGCTTTTTCATAAAGGAAAACATTGTCATTTTGAAAACTACAAATATCCATTTAAACAATTGTTTTCATTTGCGTCCTAATACTAAAAACATTATTTCCACAATATAAGATAACCTAACTAGTTTTGCCAGTATAAAAAAAAGCGAATTTTCATTAGTATTCATTCACAATGTGAATAAATAAATTAAACATTCAACCAATTTGAAGTAAAATCTTTGCAACTTCTTGTGTAAAGAAGATAAGTGATTGCATCCAAACCACAAGAAAGGCTTCACTAATTACTGTGCAAAGCGTGGTGTTTCACAGAAATAACAAAACCAGAATAAAGACATCTAGTATCTCGAAATGTATCTGCCTTTTTGTGGTCGATGCTGGAGATAGTAGGAAGAAGCAGTGCCGAGGGAGAAGGGCAAAGCGTGCCCAGAACTAGGTGTGCAAACAAGCGCAGTGTTTGCTCAGGAAGCCAACAGCTCCTCGTATTTAAACTGCCATAAAATTTGTCATCATCGCCGCTGCTGCTGATATCAACAACTCACGGGCAGCACTCGCTTAATTGCACAGCGGCCTAAATGCATCTTTAATCTGTTTGGAGCGGATTCCTTGCCGCCGATAAATGCTTTTACGATCCGACGGTGGTTTGCATTGCCGAATGCGCCTTGGATCTGCTTTGCCGTTCGGAGAAAGAAAAGAATCTCTAATAATTCAGGAAGGGGATATCTAGTACTAAAAGAAACATTTTTTTTTGTTTGGTTGATAGTGTTTTGCTTCCATCATGTTCAGGTTTTGCATTGTTGACTATTTAAATTTTTTTTTTTAAGTTTTAGATGTGTTGTTTATCTCTATGCAGAACTTTTTTTTTGTTCTAATGCAGCTGACAAACACTTAGACAGTTGTCTACGATGGCTTAAGGCAAGTACTGCATCCACGTTACTCACTTGTCACTACCCAGCAGGTGCGTGTAGCTTGAAGATAAGCTACAGAAGCGGAGTAACAATATCTCCGCAACGCTCTACGATCATTTTAGATCGGGACCTACTATTTAAAGTGGATTCCGAACCACTACAAACATCCATAGCACCGCCGGTACTCCAACCCGAAACCTGTGGTACCAAGCGCTAGCCACCCGGCCCATTCAGGCCCTTATACAGAAATGTATCGATTGTAAAAGAGGCCCTTGCTTATTTTGTAATGAATATCATCTTCTAAGACTGATATAAGGACTGAAAGTATTAAGACGATTTAAATATTTCTTATGGCAATGATAAAAATAAAGATTTACTTATTTTACTATATTCTTTCTTTAATTTATTTCCATTCTTTCTATTATACTTTTCATTTATTTTACTCTTTTTATTCTGAAATTTATTTATATTATTTATCTTCATTTATTCTATTATGCATTTCTTATAATGAAAACTAACAATTATTTGATGATTTTTTGAAGTGAAATTTCGTTGAGAGTTTTTTTATTGGTTCGGCTTGGTTTGGTTTGTCGCTCTACAGTCATATTGCGTATACGAGGGCTAAACAGACCGGGACCTACAGTTTAAAGTGGATTCCGAACCACTCACAAACATCCATGCCACCACCAGGATTCGACCCTCATGCCTGTGGTAACAAAGGCCACGGAGCTAGTCACTTGCGGGAGATTTTTTAGATGGTCCTGTCAAAATCATTGCAATCGATGATTTACTGTGTCAATAAGCAATTAGTTTTGAAAATAACTTTCAGCCCAAATTCATATAAAAATATATTTCATTTGTACTTAAGACTCCAAAAAAAAAAAAAAAAAAAAAAGGAAGACTTTACAGAAATAAAATATTGCAAAAAAAAAAAAATTAATTAAAATAATAATAATTATAACTCTAAGCATGGTTTTTAAGAATTTAATTTCATAACTCATTTTTCAGTTTCCTTTTTTTAAGTGTCAGCATTAAATCAGAACACGTATCTCTCTTGTTGAATTTTTCAATCTATATATATATATTATAGAATCTTTTTTCCAAGCTCTTAAACCGTAAGTTAAAAGTACAAAAACACAAATTATTGCGCATGTTTTTGATTAAATCAATAAATTCTTTCCGGGTTTTACGAATGCAATGTTCTATAGGACGAAAATGCAGGCTCTTTGCAACTACATGTACATAGATTTAAAACGTTTATTACTTCTTTTCTGAATTTATTTTCGGATCTGTCAGGAACATAAATCATTTAGTTTTAATCCATAATAATTTAAAAATGAAACAATAGTTTAACATTTTATAACAAATTATTTTTAAATAACATAACGTGCAAAACATTTTACAGAAAAAAAATTTCATTTTATTCATTTTGTAGAATTTTAAATCCTTTTGATATGGTGACTAATTATTTATGATATTTTTAGGAAATACGGTACTATAAATGTAAATAGTATTATGGTATTAACATTTTAAAAATTTGCTTTTTCTTTCCAATGCAGGAATTATTTATAAAAGAAAATTGTTGTGGCCCTTTTTTTTAGAAAACCATGTTTTAAAATATTTGGATTCAATACAGATTTAGATACTTTTTATTAATGTAGTTAATTTAAAAGAAAACGTTTCAATAGCTATGTTTTTAAAATTATGCATAAATATTTTCGAAAAATTAGAATTTTTCTAGAAATACAACTACTGTTGAGTAATTCATCTGATACATTTTGTCTTTGAATTATTTGTATTGCCACTTTTAGTAAACCCGTTTTAGAGTGTTATTCTAATATTTTTCAAAAGTCGTCCCTATGTTTTATTTATACTACTGTGATAAAAAAAAAAACTTTAACATTTATTATTTAACTTGAAAATACGGGGTTTTTTTTAATATTCTGAAGTAATAATATTGTGCCAAATTTGTTATGACGTCAGAGTTCAGTTTATATTTCTCATCATCTGGCAAAAACTGACATAATTTATTTTCTCTCAGGTAAATTAATTAATTTTGTCAGTTTCATTGCTTTTCTTATTCTACAAATGGAAGGCAAGATTTAACTTCAAATATCAACATATATATTTGTAGCTTAAGATATATTTCCTGTAAGGAAAAGAGATAAAAGAATTTTTCTTATTGATCGAAGTTACATTTTACAAAAATTATACTTAAGAAAATAAAGATTGTTTTTTTTTACTGTTGGTATTTGCTCCTAAAATAGCAATAGCCGTTGCGAATAAGCAAATACTACAGCATTGGAAACACTGAACACGTAATTTGTCTCCTTCCAAACTTCCAAAATAAATAAAAACATTCTAAACCTTGGAAGTCATGAACTTCTCGAAGGATTCCGAATTCTTTTTCTCTTATCGAATTTGTCCGGCATGCACACACACTGTGCACATGAGAGATGCACAAGGACGGTCTCGTACAAGAAGACACTGCACGTGCGACAAGGTCTGCTGCACACTTTAACAGAAGAGTGAAATTTAGCGAAAAAAAATACATAAATAATAACAGTTATGATAAAAAAAAGAAGAAGAAGAACGCTCATCATTTCATTCGCTTGAGCAATGACTTGTAAAGTCGACATAAGGGGAGAGTTGTATATTATGGTCACAGGGTTACGACACTGCAATGACGTCAGGGAACCTCCACCTTACGAGTTGGGATCGGTTCTCACAGCAAACAGCAGTAAAAAAAGTGATAGCTGGAATAAATATTTATTCTCCTGGTTAATCAGTCTGCGTGCGAGAATGCTGTAATTTCTTTGGAGAGAAGAAAATGAATTTTGCTTGGTGCATCAACTTGCAAAAATATGGCTATTGAAATTCATAATCTTTTGAGATCTTTTGCCATACTATTACGGCGACTCTAATGCCAAATTCCGAATCTTATCCTCCAAAGTTTACTTTCAATTAATACAGAGCTCACAGAACTAGAAGATTAATCTCAGAAGTTAGCAACATTTATGCATCAACTTGCAAAAATATGGCTACTGAAATTCTCAATTTTCAGAGATCTTTTACATACTGTTATGGTGACTATAATGCCAAATTCCGAATCTTATCCACCACAGTTTATGTATTTTCAATTAATGCAGAGCTGACAAAGCTAAAGATTAATCTTTGGAGTTAGCAGCCTTTTATGTTAGCATACCATTACAGTACCTCTAAAATCAAATTCGTTTCTTATCACTTACAGTGGATGCATTTATTTAACAGAATACTTCCAATTAGCAAATATAATCTTAGTTATTATCGTCATTGTAAAGGTATAACAAAAATGATTTTTTAAATTCTTAAATAAGATCTATGAATGCCATTTACTTGAATAGAGGGTTAGGTATAATAACAGTGCAGAGCTGCTTAAACTAATCTGAAAATAAAACTAATTTCTTAGTTGAACTTGAAGAAATTATTCATTCATTATTTGAAACTATTCGTTGATTTATATTGCATAGATATTGGGAAGTTATCATTTCAACACCCTTTTAATTTTATCAATGGCAACTTTAGCTACATTAAGCATTTAATAAGTACTTTTCTACATAAAGTAAATAATATCTAATTAATTATAGAAATATATAACACTTGACATGTCTAAAGAAGTTGTTCGTATTGAAATATATGTACGAAGACTTGATTATTTTATTTATATAAATATTTATATATTGTTTTATTTATCGCATAAACATTCTTAATCATTTTCAGAAAGCTTTTCAATGATTTCATGATCTTTCCATGTTCTTCAGAGTAAATTTTAAACATTACATACTTTTAATGAGATTATTTTGATTAAGAACAAAAATAGTATCAAGTAAGAAAGATACATGTTTACTTTTGTAATTCTTTAATACAAAGAAATTTTTAAAAAAATAGTAAATAAGATTACTTTACATTCCTATTGCAAGTGATTTTTTTCTTTAATAAATGCTTAGCAATTTCAAAGATAATAGAAATCGTATAAATAAATGTAGATAGATTAAATTTTTGCATATGATGATTAATAGAAAGTTTCATATGATTTAAACCTCTTTATTTATTTTTAAATCTAAAATTAGGAATAGAAAACCTTCATTTACTTTGAATTTATAGAATAAGCTTATTATATGCAGCAAAATAATTTCATGAACTGTGTTTTTCTATTTATTATTTTACTTTTAGAAAAATCTGATCATGAAATTTTTGGATATTGAATTCATCTTCGTTCGTTAATGTAATTCATTTTAATGATTCGTGAACAATTTTTTTTATATTACAAACTAGGTATTGTTAAGCAACTTTATTTTATAATAACAATATATTTAAAAATAATCCGGTAAATTAATTAAAATTATCTGGTTTTATGCAAAAGAATTAAATAAGAATTAGAAAATGAAATATTTCAAATGGATTTATAAGTTAAAAGAACATTAAAGAAAGAAGATTGAGGCTTGTCCTTTTGTGCTTAAGTAATGAAATCTTGTTTTAGAACTAATACTGAAATTATTGCATAACAAATTATTTTCTTATTTTAAAGCCATAGTGTGGAGAATATCTAAAAAAATTTTTAAATAAAGTATACTTTAAAGGTGTTTTAAACAAATTTTTAATTGAAAAGCATACAGGTAGCCTTTTCTTTGCAAAGAAATAAAAGATTCACAAAAACAATTGAATAAATTCATTAAAAGACATCAGTAACTCAATTAAACTCTTTTGAGTTAATTGTATTTACTTTGAGTTAATTGTTTTTAGAAAGAAAGATTGTAGAGAAATGAAAGTTTCACAAACACAATTGAATAAACTCACTAAAAGACATCAGTAATTCAATTAAACTCTTTATTTTGAGTCACTTTGATCAAATTATATATTTTAGAATCATCAATTTTAGTTGTTTATTTGTCAATCTTTGCGTTTATCATTTTAAATGTCAAACAAAAACTTGTGATTAAGAGCAAGATTTGACTTAATTTTACATTAATATGAATCTTTTATACTTTATACTTTATGAGGCAATAAAAACTTATAAACCTCTAGTTTATATTTTGATTTTTTTCATTTTATAAGACTTCTTTAATTTTATACACAGTCAGAAATATTTAAAAATGTATTAATTTTATAATGTACCATGCTATTTTATCCTCTCAGTAAAATTCTCCACTGGAAACTGACTTTAACTTTTTATTTACAAAACGTTTGTTTTTAAAAACTCATTCGAGCTTAAAAATAATTTTTATGAAATTCGATAAAATCTATTTAAAAAGGTAGTTCGTTAGTGACATTATAAATTTTAAGTACAAAAATATATCAAAATTCGTCTGCGTGAAATTTTCAAAAAGAGAACTTTTATAAATGATTTAAGAATTTGAAGTTGTTAGAATTCAATAAAAATAAAAATATATAATAGTCCACTTATATTAATAATTTATTGTCTTGAACATCGTAAAAGAAAACAGCATTGATAGACAATTGTGAATTATTTATGTAAAGTATCCTAATATGAAGATTGTTTCTGTTACGCAAAAGTTAATAATAGTAAAAATATTTTTAAAGTAAGTGTTTGCTCAGACTTCAAATTACAATACAAGATAACTAAATAACATTTATTTTTACTTCTTTTGTTTTGGTGTGCGTCAGAAGAAAATTTCTTAATAAAAATTTCAATCAGATATTTAAATTGCATTCTAAAAATTTTGAAATTTGAAATGCAAACTGGCAGCATTTACAAGGAAAGCAAGCACTTTATACAAACATTGTTGTAGATTTTCAGTTTTATGTAAAAGATTGTTGTAAAAAAGTTCTTTGAATTATTAAATTAGAATTTTTGAATTTTTAAATATTTTAAGTAAAGCAAAAATAATAAGTAATGAAACAACACAATTTTGTAGTGTTCCCTAAATATATAATGTAAAATATTGTAATTTGGAAAAGGAAACAAAGGTATATGCAGTGATGAAACTTAATGCTGTACTTTTTTATTATATTTAAAAAATTATTTCATTTTATTCTTTTTAAAAAGCATAAATTTTAAAAGATGAAGCAAAATTAAAATGGTTTTAATGCTTGCAAAAAAGATGCATATTTCGAAAGCATAAGCATAATATATTTTCCAATATTGGACTTTAAATATAATTAAACTGAATAATAATATTATCTGAATTTATTTTAAAAGGTTTTAATTTTCACAATGTGTTAATTGAAATAAAAGAAAATGATAATTTCAAGAGTTTCCTTTCATTGTTTTCATGCATAGTGTCATATCTATAAAATTAAATGATAAATTAATATATAGACTGTACGGTAAATGTTAGCGAATTAAATTTTCCATTAAAACTTCTAGTTTTATAAATTCTCGTATGTAAAATTTAGTTATTTAAAATGTTTAATAATTAAGAATAATGCATGAAACTTTATAGATTTGATAAGTATATTTTATATTCTGAAAAGAAACGATATAAAATCGTTCCTCGGCTGTCTTTAATAATTTTGTTTTGTATACTATTTCGTTAATAATTTAAATATATATAAATTATACTTTAAACTGTAAATTTCAATAATCATTATTCAAATTATTAAGTATTGAAATAAAAATACTATGCTTTATAGCAAAACTGAGAAAGAAGTTTTCAATTTGTTAAGCAACTTATGATATTTTTTAAACAAGAATTCCATGTGCTCCCATTAAAAAATAATTCATTACATTTCTGTGATGAATATTTTAAAATTATTCATTCCATTTAAAACAAAATGTATATTATTGTTTCAATATTATGTAAAAAAAATATTACTTATATCATGAATAATACTTGCTCGTATTTTCTTAATTTAAAAATTTTCATAGTCGTTTGTTTACATCATTTTTCGTTTATTAAGTATGTCACAATGTTTTTGTTAACGCTTTGATTTATATTAAATTTGTAGTACAAATTTTTCATATTATTATTCTTTTGGGCTACGTTTTTAACAATTATAACTTCCAGTGAAAGACATAAAAACCTGGAGAGAGTAATAATATGATTGGAGTAATGTTTTGAAGGAATTTGAAAGAATTAACACCCTTAATTTTTAACTAGGAAAAGTAATGCGTTTTCACATTATGCCACTTTTGCTTTGAGTTATTCATATACGGCAATCCAAATTAATTAAAAATTCAGCTTAACAGCAAATATTTATAACCATTTTTATAATGCGCGTACGCGTATTTTAACTGTTTTTTTTTTTTTTTTAGTAAATATAAAATGACAAATTCAAATTAATATCGTAAAATGTTACTTAACAAAATGCATTTTTATAAAAAAAATTAGGAATTGTACGAGGTTTGTTATTTAAATAAAAAATGTATTTGTCACTTGACGACACTCACTGTACACAGAATTTAAACACAGAAGAAGCGACAGAAATTGAAAAAAGACTTACCGAGCATTTTACTGAGATCCGCATTATGCAGGTCCGGATTTTCATCGGCCAGTCGTTTCCTCTCCACTTTCGCCCACACCATGAAGGCATTCATCGGCCGCCGGATCCTCTGCTCCTGGTTGGCGCGTCCCTTGCCTCCGCCGGACGGCATCTCCGGCGGCGACTCCACCGTCGCCGGACCATCCACGACGTCTCCGTGTGGCGGAGAACTGCCGCACTCCGGCACGCTGCCAGACACTCCACCACTATCACCATAGCGACCCAACTCACCGCCCGGATTTGTGTCCATAGGGGCAGAGCTTATCCTGGGGAGGTAGTTTCCTGAGCCGTCCTGCAACCATCCGGCAGAAGGGTGATCGTCCGGCACTCCGTACGACACCGGATAGTCCTGCGGTGGCCATGCCCTGCTATAGGGCGACCCGTAGTACTCAGTGGCAGATCCGGATTGCCTGGAAGGGCCCGGACTCCCCGCGTAATCGCATCCGGGAGACCTGTGGAAAACGTCCTGTCCCATCATCGCCATCGCGTCCTGTGCCGGATAGGGCGATCCAGGATCATCCTGCTGGTAGGCGGCCATGGTTTCTTCTAGCGAGGACAGATGCATGCACTTGACCACGGTTGCATTCGTTCAGCGGCGAGCGAATGGTTTGCCTGCAACAGGTTCGAGCGACTCTATTCCTTCTGGTGGGATCCGTTCCGCCGTATCGAGAGAGGGCCGCTAAGCACGACGGGAGATCTCGAGGTAGAACTTTTTCAGCCAATGGGAGGTGTGTTCTCTCTCACCAGGTGAGACAGTAGTTTCACTCAACTCTCTCTCTCTCTCTCTCTCCTCTTTCGTTTCTTCGGTTTCTTAATAGCGTTACGTAGGTGGCAGATGAAATGAATCAGATGAAACATCGAGCGGCGGGCCCTGGGGGGTGGAGGGAGGAGGGAAAGGAATCACGGGGAAGTTTTTTTATTATTATTTCATTTCATTTCATTTTATTTCATTCGATTGCATTCTATAAATGATCCGCGTCATTGGTGGTTTCGAAGGCAGATATTCCATGTAGATGTTGTGACTGACGGCAGCAGTTATTGTATGCACAAATATGGATATTATATCACATTATTTGATGAGTGTTTAATTTTGTAGATAACGTCTACCTATACAAATTGTATTTCTGAAATCGATAGTGATCGGAAATAAAATAAACAAAGGGATGAATCAGTTTGTTTGAAGTTGGTGATTGAAAGAGGCAATAATACAAACACGAGGCCAAAATGGAAGTAGAATTATCTGAAAAGTTGAAGCAGTTTTCATATATTAGCTGAAATAGCTCATTGAAATATAGATTTAAGTCCATAGTGTAAGTCTATAAAGAAATTGTATCGTATACGAAGAAAAGCAAAAAATATAATCAGAAATAAGCAATTGGTGATTTAGCATTGTTCTAGAAGAAAGTAAAGTGATAAAAAAATTAAAAAGAAATATTTAATAAAAAAATAGAAGGAATTATGACTACAACTACAGTTATTCTAAGAATAAACGTTTTTCTTAGATAACTGTAATTGCACTTAAAATTCCTTTTATTTTTTTATTAAATATTTTTAAAAATTTTTAATAACATTTTTTTTTAAATTTACAGAAAACTTAAAATTTTAAAGAAATTAATTTTTTTAAATTAAAATTTTAAAAAAATTTCAATATTTCGCTTAAAGCAAATGAAAAAAGCTGATCTACACTTTTTTGTACACTCTGAATGTAAAAAGAATATTGTCTAAGAAAAAAATAAAAAAGTTTAATTGCTTATTCAATTATTGGATTGAAAAATAATTTTTTTTAAAATTTTATTTATTTTTTGTTTACTTTTTGTAAGAAAAGTTTACAAATTTATTCTTAATTTTTTAACTTTGAAAAGAATACTCACTAATAATAAGTGTTAAATTATTCAAAATACTCTTCAGTAATAATTTTAAAACCTATTGACATTTTAATCGATTGTAAAATGTTTTTTGTTTCTTGCTCCCAGAATCAATAATTACGATGAAATACGATGCACTGACTTGTCTTTAAAGATAAAATTGTCTTATTTTATGTCATTGTTTAAATTGCTTTCATCAACTAATAAAACAAAATGAACTATTGTATTTTTATAATTCGATAATGCAGTTCCCTGTTTTAGTGTACTGTAAACTGTAAAAATCAATAGGCGAGTAAAAATTATTTATAAAATACAAATCTTCCTTAGCTTCATTAATGTTTTGGATAGTAAAAAAAAGCATTGTGGAGATTTTACAATAGATAAAAGGAAGTTTACAACTAAAACTTGTTATTGTATCAAAGAAAAAATTAACTCGACAATAGAAATTTTACATTAAACTAATTCTCAATTATTTACTAATTTACTGCCTGAACTCGTCTGATAACAAACTATAAGATTTTTTTTTTTTGTTTTATATCACGGATATTGTTAAATCTTTTGTAATAAATTTTCATTTTAAGTTTCTAACACAATAAAGGTTTTATTTATTTAAATGAGTTAAAATGGTTTATAGTTTATAATGGCATTTTTTTGGTATATACCATTTCTGTTACATTCTATCCTTTCCACCAATTATTTATACATTTATATATATATATATATTTAAAGAACACAAAATGTGACACCCAGAAATTGACAAGGAGTGTTGGAAACACAACCATTTTACAAGAGAACACATTTACACACACACA
>BPLQ01013860.1:0-58382 GCA_021605075.1 Caerostris darwini | reverse complement strand
ACTTACGTTTCAGGAAAAATGTTTTTGAGACTAATTTTAAAAATGTGGATGTATCTACTATTCTTTGTTACAAATCATAGAATTATATATTTGTTTATTTTTATAATTTGTTTTCGAAATGCATCGTTTGAGGAAGGAATATTAACACTTTTGTAGTATAAGTAATATTAAATATTAGTTTTAGTTCATATGTCGTCGTTGTCGTATCCATAAATAGTCTAAATGAAGTACTCTGTATGCATTTAATTTATTGCAATGGGGTGCTTTATTGTTATTGATACCCGTAGCTTGTCATAGAAGCAAACATCGGCAACTGTGGGAGTTTGAAAGGGGAAGATTCATAGCGATGATAGAAGCTGGGTAAGTTGCCCGCCACCTTTGCTTTTCTGTCAATATTATAAGAAGTTGACATATGGGGATGAGAATGAGCTCACAAACGTGGCGTAGCTTTAAAAGGATCAACTAGACCAATTCTTCATTAAGGCCACCACAGTCATCTGAGCTCAGTGAGTAGCATTCCAAACGGAGGTGAAGATGGGTGACTGGTCGGAATAAACATTCAATGGACCTAGTGATTTGAGACAGATTTTTCTCAATCTTAATACAGCGGAGGTCATGCCAACTGTGTTATACATAAGATAATGATGAAATGTCATTAGGGACTGCCGTCCATTTTACCGAATAATTTCACCAAATTATCTTTTTTTTTCAAAATTAGCTAAAATCCCTGATGGCTTGGGCTTAAAAAATTCTGGGTGTGAAATTCTTATTCTTATCTTAGATTCTTTTCCTGATCTTTAAAAAATTTGTATCATGTTTCGTTTTTTTTAAATGTGTATGGAGTCCGCTTGTACTTCATTCACTTTAATAATCAAAATTTTTTCATTTATTACATATACCTCATTTTTTCATCATATAAATAATGAAACCAAACCGATATATTAAACAACCGATTTTTTGTTGTTTTTTAAAATTATTTGGTTATTCATTATTATGAGGTATTATTTATGAGTGTATATGTAATAAATCTGAAAAATATTTTGATTTCTAAAGTATGACATACAAATACAATGCGAATAACAAACTCATACAATTAAAAAAAAAAATATTACACAAACTTTCTTCAGTTTCAACTACAACCTTGTTTTTCATCAGATCAGAATTCTGAATAAAAAAAAAAAGATAATTTGGATGAAATTATAAATAAAATTTCACACCATAAGAATTTTTCACAGATAAAATTCTAAATTTCTAAAATACCGAAAAAAACCGGTATTTAAACTTGTGAATACCGGTATTACAAAATTGTACAAATGACTCAAAATACCGGTATTCGGTATCCCGGTATTGCAGTCCCTACAGGCAGGCAACTTCATCATTATCTTATATATACACACAGGTGGCATGACCTGTACGCTGTCCTTACCATTGAGAGTCATCTGTCTCAATATCACTAGAGTCCATTGTATGTCTTATCCCTCACCAGTCACCCATCTTCACCTCCGTTTGGAATGCTACTCACTGAGCTAGCCTGGACTGTGATGGAGACATGTAGACCCTAATGAAGAATCGGGTCTTGTTGATCCTTTTGATGCTATCTGTTGATTGGAGCAGTACACCTGTTGTGATAGTTTGAGGTGGTTACTGTTTTTCTGCCATATAATTACAAAGTATTTTTTCTTAAATTCCAGGAACATTGATGGGTATATCTAATACTATTTCCAGTTTAACTGGATTCATTACTCCATTGATAGTGGGAGCACTCACTGATGAACAGGTAAGATTTAATATATTTCCTTGCTTTATATATATATATATATATATAATTATAATAATTTTTCATTTTTATTTCGATAAAAGATAATTATTTTGAATTAAAAAAGAGAAATAGAAATAAATAATCAACATTTAATAGAATAGAATAGAAATAAATAATCAAAATTTAACTCTAAATAAAAAATTTCAAATGTAATTTTGTAGTAAAATAATAATAATTAAATAAAATCCTTATTATAAATATATATATATATATATATATTTCACTAATTAGCTTTTGAAAAAAATATTCATCAATAATTGATAAAACTATATATAACTAACTTTAACTTAACTTAACTAACTAAATATTATATAACTAACTTTGTTGGCTAAGCATTATATAACACGCAAAACTAAGTCAATATAACATCAACATAATATATAACGTCTATATATATATTTATAGATCTTTTAAACCAACTATATATCTTCTCCTGGAATTCAAAAAGTTCTTTTTCATTAAGAAGATAATAAGGAGGTCATAAAGAGCTTATTAAACAAAATACAGTAGGATTACAAATTCGCCTTGGTTTTTCCGAAATGAGGATATCAGACATGCTCTTTCCCTCTCAAATTTTAAACGATTTGTGTATAAAACTGCAAAAAAATTTTATAATTCCATTCCAAATATTAATAATTCCATTTTGAATGATCTAAACAACTATGTTTACGACATTTCTGATTTTAAAAATCGCAAAAGACCTCGCGCTGTTCTGAATATTATTCATTCACGTTCCGATATCCTCCTTTCCGAAATACCATGCAGTTTCTCCGCTGAGTCACAATTTCCCCTCCAATCGTTTTTGTTTGTTTCTATTGCTTATCTATTTTTTTTTTATTACCTTCTTGAAATTATAATAATAATAAAAAAAAATTATGTATGCATAATTTTTTTTATTAATTAATAAAAATTTCGAATAATTAATTTTTACATAAATTAATAATATACTTATATTACTTTTTTCTATCTAATCAATGGGCTTAAAGCTTAAGAAATTTCCCTCACTCACAAAGCAGGAGATAGAGGTTGCTAAGCAACCAAGGTTCTCCTTAATCTGGCAAATCGTCGTCGTTACTTACCTGAAATGAAATTATAATTTTAAGAGAATAATTATTTTTTATTCGGACTAGCAGAAAAAATATTAAATTACTAAACGCTTTTAGTTCAAGAAATTAAATTATGTTATTATTTGGAAATGATGGCTGATGAGCTGAGCCTTTTGACTGATGGCCGAGTGGCTAGCAATCTGGCGCTCGGTACCACAGGTTTCGGGTTCAAATCCCGGCGGCGCCAGGGATGTTTGTAGTGGTTCGGAATCCACTTTTAACCGTAGGTCCCGGTCTAATAAGGTCGTAGAGCGTTGTAGGTAGGGATTGCAATACCGGTATACCGAATACCGGTATTTTGAGCCATTTGTACAATTTTGTAATAACGGTATTCACAAGTTTAAATACCGTTTTTTCGGTATTTACTAAAAATTTAGAATTCTTAACTGTGAAAGAATTCTTATTCAGAATTCTTATCTGAAAATTAGAAATTCTTATCTGCGAAAACAAGCTTGTAGTTGTGAAGAAAGTGTGTAATATCTCGATAGTTTTTAAATTGGTGAGTTTGTTATTCACATTATATTTGCATATCATACTTGAGAGTTCAAAATATTTTTCAGATTTATTATATATATATACTCTTAAATAAATTAGAATTGGAGGAAACTAAAAAATTGTCAACAAACCAAAATACAATACAGAAATCAGCTGTATCCAAAACAATCCGACGAGAAATAAATTTATTTGAAAATGAGGGATTTAGAGGTAAATACTTGGAAACAGTTTATCGGGTATTGCTAACAATTGCACCAACTAGCGTAGATGCTGAAAGAGCGTTTTCGACCGCTGGTAATTTTTGCGCGAAATTACGTTCCAGGCTTAATGATAGTAAAATTGATGCATTATGTTTTTTAAGATCACATTTCAAAAATGTGTAATAGTACCACAGACTGAATAATGATATTTACACTCTTTTGCGATTTAAATAAATAAGATGTGCCTTTACTTTTTTGCGATTCTTTATATACTGTCAGAGTTTATAAATTATAAATTTTTTTGTGATATTTACATTCACTAATAAACCTGGCAAATAAAACAAAGGAACACCTGTGTTTTCTTTCTTTTTCTAAAATTTCTACTACCGGTATTAAAACCGGTATTCCGGTATTAAGATTTAAGAAATACCGAATACCGGTATTGAACTTTTGGTCCGATATTGCAATCGCTAGTTGTAGGGGTAGTGTTACTCGTGTCCGTAGCATATCTTCAAAGCTAGACGTGCCCCCTGGGTAGTGCTAAATGAGCAACAGCGGTGCAGCCGTTACCTATAACATAAAGATTAACTTCTGTATTGCCAGCTTCATTAGAAACAACAACAACTTTGAGAAATTTAGAATTTTAACTTTAAAAAAAATTGAATGCGTCGCCATTAGTATAGTAAGAATTATGAACAGACCAACAGATTCATGTTAAGTTTTCATTTATTTTTTATTAAGAGAAAATTACAATTCTGATTCGAAATCATATCTCTGTATTTTTTGTTAAATTTTTTTTTTTTTTTGCTTTCTATTTTCAGAATACTCTTCATCAATGGAGGATCGTCTTCATAATCACTTCAGTTCTTTTAGTCATAGCTTCTTTCGCCTTCATCTTCTTTTCGTCATCTGAGAAACAGGATTGGGCAGACCCAATCCCTAGTGAAGTCATTCTAGATCTTCCAGAAGAAACTAAAAAAACAAAAAAACTATATAGCCCTCTGGAATGATATTTACATTTATTCTTGAAAATGGCTGGAAATATTTAAAATAATTTCACACCATCTCAAGAAATTTATTTCTTTTACTGAAAATTCATTTCTTTTTTTCATTTTTATCAGTGAATGTTTCATAATTTTTAGTGGAAAAATTAGAAATTTATTTATTTCAATAAATGGAGCATTTAAATAAGGATAATTATATCTTAATTGATAACTAACAATTAAAATTTTATACAATTTTATTAAAAATCATTAAATTTTTTTAATGAATAACTTCATATATTTATTAAAATTTTACTGAATTTATTAATTTTACTAAAATCCATTTCTTTTTTCATTTTTATCAGTGATTGTTTCAAAATTTCTTGTGAAAAGTCAAAAATTTATTTATTTCAATAAATGGAGTATTTGGATAATTATAATTATTTCTTAATTGTGAACTAACAATTAAAATGTAAAATAATTTTATTTTTGTTAATAATTGTTTAAACTTTTTTAATGAATAACTTCATATATTTATTAAAATTTTACAAAAATTTCAATTAATTTTACTAAAATCCATTTCTTTTTTCATTTTTATCAATAGTTGTTTCATAATTTCTAGTGAAAAATTAGAAATTTATTTATTCCAATAAATGGAGTATTTGAATAAGGAGAATTATTTCTTAATTGAGAACTAACAATTAAAATTTTAAATTATTTTACTTTATTAAAAATAGTTTAAACTTTTTTAAATGAATAAATGCATTATATTCATTAAAATTTTACTAGAATTTCACTTAATTTCACTAAAATCAATTTCTTTTTTCATTTTTATCAATGATTGTTTCATAATTTCTAGTAAAAAATTAGAAATTTATTTATTTAAATAAATGGAGCATTTAAATAAGGATAATTATATCTTAATTGATAACTAACAATTAAAATTTTATACAATTTTATTAAAAATCATTAAATTTTTTTAATGAATAACTTCATATGTTTATTAAAATTTTACTGAATTTATTAATTTTACTAAAATCCATTTCTTTTTTCATTTTTATCAGTGATTGTTTCAAAATTTCTTGTGAAAAGTCAAAAATTTATTTATTTCAATAAATGGAGTATTTGGATAATTATAATTATTTCTTAATTGTGAACTAACAATTAAAATGTAAAATAATTTTATTTTTGTTAAAAATTGTTTAAACCTTTTTAATGAATAACTTCATATATTTATTAAAATTTTACTAAAATTTCAATTAATTTTACTAAAATCCATTTCTTTTTTCATTTTTATCAATAGTTGTTTCATAATTTCTAGTGAAAAATTAGAAATTTATTTATTTCAATAAATGGAATATTTGAATAAGGACAATTATTTCTTAATTGAGAACTAACAATTGAAATTTTAAATTATTTTATTTTATTAAAATAGTTTAAACTTTTTTAAATGAATAAATGCATTATATTCATTAAAATTTTACTAGAATTTCAATTAATTTTATTAAAATAAATTTCTTTTTTCATTTTTATCAGTGATTGTTTCATAATTTCTAGTGAAAAATTAGAAATTTATTTATTTCAATAAATGGAATATTTGAATAAGGACAATTATTTCTTAATTGAGAACTAACAATTGAAATTTTAAATTATTTTATTTTATTAAAATTGTTTAAACTTTTTAAAATGAATAAATGCATTATATTCATTAAAATTTTACTAGAATTTCAATTAATTTTACTAAAATAAATTTCTTTTTTCATTTTTATCAGTGATTGTTTCATAATTTCTTGTGAAAAGTTAGAAATTTATTTATTTCAATAAATGGAGTATTTGGATAATTATAATTATTTCTTAATTGTGAACTAACAATTAAAATTCAAAATAATTTTATTTTTGTTAAAAATTGTTTTAACTTTTTCAATGAATAATTTAATATATTTATTAAAATTTTACTGAAATTTCAATTAATTTTACTAAAATCCATTTCTTTTTTTCAGTTTTATCAGTGAATATTTCATAATTTCTAGTGAAAAATTAGAAATTTATTTATTTCAATAAATGGAATCTGTGAATAACGCTAATTATTTCTTAATTGAAAAAATTTTAAATTTAAAATAATTTTTTTTTGTTAAAATTTTTTTTTAATTGAATGAATATAGGCGTATATCTATTAAAATTTTACTAAATGTATCAACATTTGAATTCATTGCAATAGAAAAAAGACTTGTTATATATAAATAAATATTTAAAAGCTCCTTGATATCAACGAGACCTTTAAATAGATAACAAAAAAATCATTATCTCCTTTTATCAATGTATTGTGAATTGTAATTGCATGAACTCCCAATAAATGGAGACGATAAAACAGTTTGATTTGAACCTTTACTACATTTTTATTATCAAGTTTTATTTGTTACAGATATGATGATACAGACAACAATAAGGAACACTTACCCTCTCCTGTATCACTTATACGCAAATTTCTATTTTTAACATATTTCAGCAAATTTATAGATAATAAATATTTGTCGTTATTTTTTTATCCTTAAAATTATGCAAATTTATGATAAATATATGATATAGTTTTATTGTTATATATTTTAATGATACAACGGAATTTGTTATTTTCATATGTGTAAAGTGTATGTTATTTTTATTCTGCAATAGAAAGGATTTTTAATTTCCAACAGAAAGTTCAACATGTACAGATAAAGAAAATTAAAAAGATTTAAAAAATAAATAAAAGAGGCTCACCTCCAATCTGTGTTTATAAGAGAACTACACCTTTTACCAAATTAATTATGAGTTAATTTTCTTTGGACATTTAATGACTATATTTGTTTTTGTTTTTTTTTATTAAAAATGTACATTGCAAAAGAACCAGATGCTTAAACGGGATAATGAATTGTTGTGTCGTTGTTTCTTATCCCACTTAGTCGACAGCAGCATCTATACCAAGTCCATGAACCCGTGATGAGGGTTCGTGATAAAGATTCAAAATTGCAGTTTTTTTTTTTATCCTTGACCTTGTGGCACAAAGATAAGGGGTACCCAAATGGAGAAGTCTGACTTTACCTCACCCGGTTATACCCCCCCCGCTAACCGGCATCCATTTTAGTCGCCTATTACAACACGCAGGGGTTACAGTGGGGCTATTCTAACCCGGATTAATTAATACAGTTTAGTTCCTTATCCTCCAACACGGAGGGATAATGAACTAAACAGTATTAAGAAAATCACAGACATTGCCTGACAACATTAAAACATGTAACTATGACATCTTATAACATCTTCAACTACAAATGAATGATGCATTTATAACAATTATAGTTCTATAAGTAGTTTCGTCAACACTTGATTGATTGAGTTGAATATTAGTTTGTATGCCAGTCATTCATTGAATTTTGGTTACAAAAGTTAGCTACCAAAAAGGTCACTTAGACAGTCATTAAAATATTCCATTATCCGGGGGAAGCATGATATCGTGCCCCCCCCCATAAAATTGGGAGTTGAAAATTGTGTTCCCTGTTGTTAATCAAACTTACAGCTTTGTAAAAATCACTTTCAATTCTAAAACTCAACAATGAAATGACGGTGTAGAAATTCTGTAGAAATAAACAGAGTTTTCCATTAATTTTGTTAATACACAAGTTCGAATTAATCGAAGACAGAATAATACAAATTGATATACTGAACATCTAAGTTTGTGCAGGGTTTATATGCATGTTTATTTTTGTTATTAAAACATATGATTGAAACGACCTACTAGAAATCGTGATCATGATATCGTGCCTCCCTTCCTTAACATTGGGAGTTGAAAATTGTGTTCTCGATTGTTAATCAAACCTACCAGCTTTGTAAAAATCCTTTTCAATTCTAAAATTCAACAATAAAATGACGGTGTAGAAATAAACAGGGCTTTCCATGAATTTTGTTAATACATAAGTTAACAAACAAATTGATTAAAACAATACAAATTGATATACTGAACATCAAGGGCCTGAATGGCCGAGTAGCTAGCGCTCTGGCGCTCGGTACCACAGGTTTCAGATTCGAGTCCCGGCGGTGCCATGAATGTTTGTAGTGGTTCGGAATCCACTTTAAACCGTAGGTCCCTGTCCTAATAGAATCGTAGAGCGTTGCGGGGGCATTGTTATTCCGTGTCCGTATCTTCAAGTTACACGCGCCCCCTGGGTAATGCAAAGTGAGTAACGTCTGTGCAGCGCTTGCCTTAAGGCATCCAAGACCAAGCTGTCTAAGTGTTTGCCAGCTGCATTGGAACAAAAAAAATATACTAAACATCTAAGTTTGTGCAGGGTTTATATGTATGTTAATTTTTGCTATTACAAAACAAAAGCCTGAAATGATCTACTTGAATGCGTTGAATTTCTAAATTAGTGAAGCTTATTTCAAAATTAAATATTCCGAAGCTGAATAACTAACATATATTCAAGAGAAATTCATAAATAATTAGTAAGCCATAACAAGCTGTAATTGTAAATCTGTAATTTCATTGCATTCAAAAGAGTAAACTTCTCAGTTATCACCAATGATGCATATATAATTTTGTATGCTATTAATTATGCAATATGTTCTCTCCAAATTCTACTGATGAGTGTATTAAAATATGTAAGATGGATTCCAGATAACTCTAAATTTCTTTCATATTTATCATGTTAATTGTAGAGAGTCAAACCTATTGCCTGAAATTTGAAAACATTCAAAAGGAAGTATTTAACCTTTTATCATTATAATTTTTAATATTAAAGCTTTTATTATTAAAACTCTGTAGCAAGTGATTGCGATGTTCTTATAGATTTAAAAGAATCTTATTTTTCCAAAAAATGATTGTGATTTTTTACATAATTATTTGTAATTGTCTTTCATGTTTTTGAAAAATTTTCTGTGTAAAATTATTGGCTTTGAAAAGAAAATCGAATACCATTTTATTTATGTATTTTGTGTGTGTGTGTGATTCCTACATCATCTGCAATAAAAGTTTTAAACTTAAAAGTTCATGTTTGCATATATTTACGAATTATTTTCATTTATTTATTTATTGTAAATCATTAAATAATGCATAAATATTGCAAGTTTTTACTTTTACGTGTATTATACTAGAAGAAATTATCTACAGTTGTAGAACTAAATAAAATAAAATTTTAATTTTATTAAATTTCAATAGAAAATTATATCGGGGAAAATTGTAAAGTAAAAAATATCCTAAATAAATATTTCTAAATAAAAATGATTTAGAAAATAATATATAAGTAATCCCTTTTAATAAATCCATTTGATATAAATAAAAAGTATATTAGAAAACAAAATCACATAACTTAAAAAATTTACCAGTTTTATTAAAAAAAAAAATCTAGAAACAAAAAATATATAGATGGAAAATTCACAATAACAAATAGTGCTAAGCATAAAATAAGTCTTTGGCTTATTTTTTAAAGCTAAAAGCCCTATTTTATGCTAATGCTAATTTTTGTAATTTTATGTTAAATTTAGTAATGATTTTTTCGAGATTTTTGACTACCTTCCAGATAGTAAATTCAGTGAATAGTAAATTCCCTCCAATGAATAGTAAATTCAGTGAAAAAAATTCACTTTTTAAGTGTTAGGGTTTTTAATTTATGATAGAACATACATCCATTTAAATATATTTAGATAATTCTTAATTGAGCCATGATTTAAATAAAATGAAATTTAAGATGCTAAAATCGCAGATTAAAAATTTATGTAGATATCTTTCTAAATTATGATTTATTACTATTATAAATTATTAAAAATTGAAAAAGGTAAAATATATACTAAAGGTACTGAATTAAAACTTTTACTGAAGTATTCTGGTATTTAAATAAAAATTGTGTTGATTTTTTTTTTACAGTAGAGCATACAAGATAAAATATTTTTAACTTCATTAGATAAGAGATATTAAGAGATAAAAAATGTTAAATGAGAAATATTAGTTACAAGGTTAACAGATTTTTTATCAGTTTAACTTTCAATTTTACACGATGAAATATTTACTGCATCATAATAATTCTTTTTTTAGAAAGTGAAATTTGCGACACAAATAAATACACAATAATACTTGGTCTGAAATTTCAATTGTTAAAAATATAGATTTTACAATGCCTATAGTTGTAAATGGCTGCTTTACAATTTTTTTAATCCTATTGTAAAATAATCATAGCTTAAAAAAATATGATAAAAAAAGATATAAATAAATATATCTAAATAAAAATTAGTCTTTTTTAACTGTTACTAAAATTTGAGATTTTATTAAATTTTTTAATTGTATAAATATATAAAAATGGCTTCAAAAAATAAAAATAAAACGTAATCACAAGCAATAATTTCACCAAACATGGTGTATGTTTTATTTTACAATTTTTCAACGAAAAAATATTTTAAAATGTTTATATGTTTTCCATAACGTACTATACATAGTTAGAAAGACAGCATTCAAACAATGGAAAATATGTTTTTCAATTGGATACTATATCAATAGGCATCGTGTTGCGCTTATATACGCCATAAACAACCCAACGACGGTGATGAAGAAATTGTTTGAAGATAACATTACATTGTTGACATCCAATATACTTCTGGCTTTGATTGCGAAGCACTTTAATGCCAGTTTAAGAAAGCCTTTATTTTAAGTAAATAACTTCAGTAAAGACTGTTTTAACATCTTCATGATTGACAAAGCGTTTATTTTTAAAAAAATACTGTAATGGATAATTAGTAGGAGACAAGTAGATGTCTCCTACTAATTATGTCAATACGATGGATACTATGTAAATACGATAGATACTACGTCAATACGATGGATACGTCAATACGATGGATACTATGTTAATACGATGAAAACTATGCCAATACGATGGATACTATGTCAATAAGATGAAAACTATATCAATACGATGTATACTATGTCAATACGATGAAAACTATGTCAATACGATGTATACTATGTCAATACGATGAAAACTATGTCAATACAATGGATACTATGTCAATACGATGGATACTATGTCAATACGGTGGCTACTGTGTCAGTACGATGGATACTATGTCAATATTATGCCAATACGATGGATGAGGCCGAAGTTCAAATTTACCCTCGTTCAAATTTTGGAGTATGAGTTGTGAAACTTGTACGAGTTGTCTTCCGTTTTCATGGAAAAGAATAACGCATTTTTGATTCGCTGGTTCAGATGCACAATATCAATTATTGGCGGTACCCTATTCCTAGGAATCTGCAAAGGATAACTCCTCTTTGATTCCACCAAACCATTATACTTTGGATGTAATCTTGGTTTGGGTGCGTGTTTAGGCCCTTTATCTGTATCCACCACTGTGTTGAGTAATTATGATCCAATTTTTATCGTAAGTAATGATATGGTCCCAAAAGGAACGTTTTTTAACGAATACTAAATATTGCGAAAATCTGTAAATGTCACAAATTCTAAATATCTGTAAACGAGTGCTGAACCCATTTGTCCAATTTTTTCGCCTTTTCAAGTACTGAAAAATGTCTCGGAATTATTTTTATACCTACTCTAAAATTAACAGCACACTCTTTAATGTTATGGATAGAGTTAGCTTCATTTTTTGCATTCAGATCATCTAAAAAAGGATGCTTTCAGGTCTTTCCATGGACTTCAGTTTCTAAGTCTTATCTCATAACCTGAACTCCTGTATCTCCTGAACAAGTCACCGTTTCACTACCAATACATTAGCTAAATAATTCACAAATACAGCATTAATGTTTCGTGTTTTTTTGGGTAGCAAAATGGGTAGTATATATTCATACAGAAAAGTAATTCATATTTTGTGAGAATGCATGTTTCTATTTGGTTATACCTTTTTCTAATTCCAAAAACCATATGTGAATAAAATAAACAAGGGATAGCGCACATAATATGCAATAAAATGATATTGACACTTTTATTTAATTTAATACTGGTAAATATTTATATTGCTCTAGCACTCGGTACCACAGGTTTAGGGTTCTAGTCCCAGGGGTGCCATGGGTGTTTGTAGTGGTTCGGAATCCACTTTAAACTATAGTCCCGATCTAGTATTACTGTAGAGCTTTAGTCATAGGGCTAACAACATTACTCCGAAGAAAGAAAACATCTGATGTTTCAGAATCTGCCAGTAGACAGACTGTCTTGGCCCACTATGAGGCTGTTGCGCCATTGAAGTAGAAGAAGATATCTATATGATATAACATCATGTTCATGTCATGGGAAACAGCCCAATAGAATAAATATCAGCGTCACTGGAATACCATAAGCTGATATACCACTGTCGACCCCGCACTATAGTACTCCTCAGTGAACTGTATGTTTGGAGTCACAAATAATCACTCTCAATGAAAATAAAACAAACACGGTTATTATTTCACTACCATTAATAGCCATAGCCACTCGCGGCCATGCTATTTCACTCTTGCAGATCATACACGACGCTAACACTCATTTTTTTCACCGCTAGGGGTATCCACGCTCGCTGGCTCGAACAACACCATTGCTTGAAGTAATCCTGGGTCCTTACACTCAAGATATGACAAGCTATAGGAGATCTTCATCACATTGCAGTTAATTTTAATTTCGGATTAAGACTTTGCAGTATTAAATTTTTAGGAAGTCTATACCATGAAATTACAACTTTTCTTTGCAAAAATATTAGCCTTTTTCAATTCCTTCCATTAGTTCACACGTACGTTATATATCTTGTTCAAATTTTCAATCGTTCATAAAATACTTTTTATTCGTCCATTCAAGTTCAAATACATTTTTTTTTGAACTTGTAGTGGATGACACTGGATGTTAATACAGTTTTTTCAAATATTAATTCATTCATTAAATTTAATTAATTAATTTTAGGTTTTTTTAGACTTAAGTTGCTTGTATCTACCAATAGATGGCGCCAAATCTAAGAGGAAAATTTCAACTTTACTTATAAAGGACTTTCTGCAATATAGTGAAAAAAAAAGTAGGAATTGTCTTTTATTTTTATATTACTTGTTATTCAGTAAAGCCAGCAAGGGTTTGGAATCCATTGAAACACAAAATTCGACGAAGACAAGATTTAATGAAAAGATCGGAAGGATCGTAATTTGTCAAGTTTCTACATCAGCAATGATTTACAAAATCTGGTACATTTATAAACATTTCAGAAAAATATGGCACGCTCATTTTTCATTATATTTTTTAATGCTTTTCATTATTTGCAGACAGTATAATAATAATAATAATAATAATAGGCAAATAATTTTTTTTTAAATTTAATTCTTTTTAATTTTTGCAAGAAAAATAAATGGGTCGTATTCAAATTAAAAGTTATGGAAGGCAAGAAATTAATTAAGAATTGTTAAGCCAATAACTAAGCCAATTAGTTAAGCCAAATAATTGTTAAGCCTTCTTGTTTGCCTTTTTTATAGAACCCTATAATTTTAGCTACAAGATTATATTTAATCAAGTCATCAAACTGGTTAAATTCGTGTTCGGTATTACAAATTTCTTCCGTCATTTTATTTATTTTTTGTTGTTTGAGATTTGGCATTTTTAACTGTAACTGTAATTGATATTTGTTTTAAATGGAATTCGTTGAAACAAGTTGTTTGCTTGGCCCGATTCTGACTTCTGAGATTGGCCATAGTGAAGGAGCTAATGGCCGCTACGCGGCCAAGGATCTCTGCGTTAATCTACAATAAGAGATTGGCCATATTGGCAGGCCAAAATAAGATTTTACAAAAAGATGTAAACAATTAAACAAACTGATAAAAGCAGATACATTATTAAATTATGATGATATTGAATCAAATAATTACTTGTATACGTAAACAAAAATACCATGAAAACAAATGCAATTATTTCACTTACTTAATATGTTTAGCGACAGTAAATGAATAGATGAAAATGAACTGAATGAGTTAAAATAATTATCAGTGAGCAAAATGACGTCTGAAATATGATCAAAAGAAAAATTAATTTTCTTGTATTTTACAGAATTAATAAATAATCTGTAATTTTTTTATTAGTTTTTGGCATTTAGAATTTCTTTCGTTGCATTTATCAATCTCAAACTCTACATTTTGCCAGTATTGTTCAAGCTTTTAATGGAAAATAACAAAGATTCAACTGTTACCAAAGATCCGTCCACAACATCTACAAATGATAATGAAGAAGAATCTGGCTGTTGTAGTAAGTACATTTGCATTGAGAAAAATATTTAAAGCTGAAATAAAAAAATTTAAAAATTTGAATAAAACTATTTTTAGCATTTAGTATTATTCTGAATTGATTTTTAAGGCTATAAATTAAATATTTAGCATTTGTCTCTTTATTTAATTATTGTTGTTTATGGTCTAGTGTCATAGTAGCTTTTAAATACAAAAGACTTCGTTAGAATTATTGATTTATTTAATTCAAATAGGTAAAGTCATTTTTTCTGACATCATGTAATTATACTAGGTGACATGATTTTGCGTAAAGTTTATGAAATATGAAGAAGAAGAATATAAATTGTAAATAATTATATTCAAATTTTAAACTAAAGTTTAATTTTTTTAGTAAATAAATTTAAGAATATGCATGCAGAACATAAATTTGGCAGCTGCATGCTAGTTAATTATATTGGTCAGTATGAAATCCCTATCTGTAAAAATAATGGTTGAATCGTATAGATTTGGTTCATACGAGATCCATATATAGCGACCACAAAATATTCTAGCCAAATCGCAAAATATAGGGTTATTGACATTTGGCGACTTTTTTGTGGTTCCAACTGAGCGATAAGTCTCCAAACGTGGTACCCCAACTTTCATGTACTTTTTGAAATAAATCTCAACTCATGGACATAGACCCAAAGAATTTTAGACGCCAAATCCCAACGGACTCTATTCTGCGATTTTACCTTATTCTATATAGAATAATTTATTTTTATCATTTATTCTATATATAATCATTTTTTATAATATAACCAAATCTCAACTTAACCGACTTGTAATTTGGCGATTTTGTCGCAAAAGAAAAAATTCAGGTACTGATTTGCCAAAACTATGATGTTTGATTTGCCAGCGTCCGTTAACTGGACTAGCGCCAAAACTTGGTAATGCTAAAAATCTTATATAAAAAAAAAAAAAAAAAAACCCCGCCAAAACTTGATGATGCACTATTTTGGATGCTGCTGCTGCGATCATCTGAACAGTGCATCTATTTTAGAACCTTTTGTTCCGAAAATGAGCTATTATTTTATTTTAGGACACTTGAACTTTTCCCTGATAATTCTGTCCACCATATTCTGAAATTAATCGATTCAAAGTTGCAATGTCGATTTAAATGCCAACATGTGACTTTTTCATGTTTTAATTTTTTATAGATTATTGTAAATAATTATACCATGTTTAACTTACTAACATTTTTAAAAATGTTTCTCATAAAAATGACACTTGGATTTATTAATCTGAAATGTATATTAATTACATACTTTTTGTAAGAAGAAGAAATTTTATTAATTTATTTATTTGCTGAACAGTGATATCACATTACAATGTTTTTCCTTTTGAAATGTATATTTTAATTACCCTTATTCGTTGAGAATGTGTCGATAATTTTCTGAAGATATCAATTAAGTGAAGATACATTCCTCCAGTGATAGACAATTTTTAATGAGTGTCTGATTCGGATTTAATTGGATATAACATCATTCCTGTTAGCAGTCTGTGCTAAAACCAATTTTAATATGTTTAATTCGTTACCAATGAAGAATATTAAATGAAATCAAAAATTAAAAAATATTTCATAAAATTGATAAACGACATAAAAACTTAAAACATGTTGCCCTATAAATCCATTAAAAATATCTTATTCTTTTTTTACTGCTGCATTATTTGTGTAATTCTTACGCAAATAAATTAATCGATATCTGATGATTTTTCTTTTTTTTTTAGAATGTTCAGGAGTACGTTATCTTTTTGTAATATCTAGTTTCTTAGGTATGTGCTTTAGCTATGCCTTGCGTGTGAATTTGAGTATAGCCATCATAGCCATGGTGAACAGCACTGCAATAAGCGAACCAAACGGCAATACGAATTTTACAAATGTGCCTATGTGTGGAGCGCTTAATTACCCTTTGCCAACTTCCCGCATGCAAATAAGAGAAAACAAGGTAATTTGCATTTCTACGTACAGATTACATCTCATTGGTATAGACCAGGGATGGGCAAACTACGGCCCGCGGATAGAATTTTAATTTGCCGGTCAGAGACAAATTAAAAAATATATATATTTATATGTTATATATTCATCTCCTTTTCTACTTTGATTAAATATTTTTCTTTTCTTCCTTTTTTTCAAAGGACTGATGATCTTTTTTCTTTGTCTATTTTTGTTCTACAAAACATAAATCGACGGAAATAGCAAGCACAGACAGCTTTCAATCGGAAGTTCTTTGTTAGTTATAACTGTAGATTGGTAGAGTTTTACAAATCATTATCGAAAGTAAGTTTTCCAAATTTTAATTTCTCACGTCCAGAAAATCAGTGCTATTTTCGCTTCATCTTATATATGTGAACAAGTGTTTTCAACTATGAACCTTAGAAAGAATTATTTCAGAAGTAGACTGACAGATGAACATTTAGCCTTGCTCCTTAGGATCAGTACATCACACTTTCGAACCTCAATATAAGGAACTGGAAATGGAAAATAAAATCGCGATTTCATTCATCTCATTAACATATTTAATTTGTAATACTTGTATATTGTTTTTAAAATTTTAGAAAAATTTATCTTGGCCCTCCGAACTTTTTTTTTCCCGATTTTTGGCCCGCGACAGAAAACGTTTGCCTATCCCTGGTATAGACCCTATTAAGAACACAAAAATATTATTAATTATTATATAATTTTGTTTAAAAAGTAGGAAACTTCATTTATACATCGTAAAATATGGCCCATACTATACAGTAATGAATTTGAGGTTTCTCAGAAAGAATTTGAATTCTGCAATAAAGAATTCTCTAAATTTAATTAAAAACTCTTTAAACACTATAAGTCACATTTCGAACAAATAAAGGAGGATGTACAGAAGTATATCAATCCCTCAGGTACAGGGAGTTAGTCTCAGATTAGCAACTTTTCTGAGAGGTAAAGTATGTTTAGATGACTCATAATCATACAGCAATACAGGAACGGAAATTCTTTCCAGTTAATACCAAAAAATGAATGGATATCACTTAAGTAAATATGCAATTTACTAATCAGTATACATAAACAAAAGTAACATGGTATACAATAATAATGGTGAAGTTGTTTTGTCTTTTTTACTCAAAATTCTTCAGACACTTAAGCAAGGCATCCAGATATATCATGTACAGAGGTATACCATTCCTTTCTAGGAAAGGTAAAGTAAGGTTAGATGACTCAGGTACAGGGTTGGAAATAGAAAAGGATACCAGTAGTAAATACAATTTCTGTAAGTAATAAGTAAAAAGTAAAATCAATATAAATGTAACTAGGAAAAAGTAATATGGTAGACAATAACAATGGTAATGTTATTTTGTCTTTTTTACTCAAAATTCTCCAGACACTTAAGCTGGACATTCAGATATATTGTGTACAGAGGTATATTCCTCTCTCAGGTACTGGTATTTCTGTATGTAAAATTTCTAGGAGAGGTAAAGTACACTTATAAGACTTGGAATCACGTAGCAATACAGGGATGGAATGATTTTCAATAAATACCAAAAATGAAAGGAAACACGCCAATAATTATGCAATTTACTAATCGATATACATCAACAAAACTAACATAATAGACAATAGTAATGGTGAACTACGGATGCAATTACTTAAGTGTAATTTTACACTTAAGTAGAACATCCAGGCATGTTGCGGTATAACTCTCATTCTTACATTAGATTGTTCTGTATTAGATCTAGCAGAGTTTCTGAGTCGTTTAGGTATATACCATCCTAAATAGAAGTCTGAAAATCTGGTGCTGAGACCAGCAAATTATTTATAAAATCCATATGCGTACATGATTTTATTTAGCATGCACTTGTAAGCAATACAGAGGGACAAGCTTAATTAGATTCCGCGCATATAATTCTGCCACCTTATTAATCTAATTTTAAATTTGGATTTTTAGTGAATTGATGATAAACATAAATTTACTATCATCGTATAATCAATTCTTCTTCAACAGACTGGGACATTCATCTGGTCACCCAAGATGCAAGGTGTCATTCTTGGTTCATTTTACTATGGCTACAGCATCTCTCAGATACCGGGAGCCAGATTAGCAGAAATCTACAGCGGCAAATGGATTCTTGGTTTTGGAATTTTCATTTCAGCTTTACTTGCGTTTCTCATTCCCGAAGCTGCTAAATTCCACACGACTGCTCTAATTGTTGTACGAGCTCTACAAGGATTAGCGCAGGTAAATTATAATTTTAGTTTATATAGAAGGAACAAAAATTATATTGTTTTCCAGGTGAAAAAATTAAAGTTTTTTTTTTTTTTTTTTTTTTTGGTGACTAAGTTCTAAATTTCATGCATGGATACTTTAAGTGTCACGAATATCTTGATGACCAGACATTTTTCATTAAATCCACACTGTTGCTAGTACTATAGAGCTAGGCTAGTACAGAAAAGGAAAATTTAGTTGTAGTGTAACTTGTCACACTACAGTATTTTGTTGCCTATTATATCAGACCAATACTGTAGGTGATTGGTCCTGATATAATAGGTAGATTAAGTACTACCGTACTGTAGTAGCTGTAATACTGTAGTTACTGTACTGTTCAACGGACATTAAATGTGTGGCGATTGTAGATGCTAGGAGTCATAGAGCAAGAATCAGCGACATCTTTACATTTACAAAATGTGATACACATTTACAAATGTAAAATGTACCCTCCCTTTCGCTGACGTCTTTTGCAGCATTCAAATAACGAATGCAATAAAAAAACTCAATTCCTCAAACAATGTTTCCTCAAACCATCCAACCAAACTCAATTCCTCAAACCATTTTGGTAACTGCTATTCATCTTCGTAAGCATGCTAGATGTAAATGAACACATTGGATAACTGCAGAGCGATAGAAAGTCTCTTGTACCACGAATCTGTCCCCTTATATGATGTACATCCAAACTGTACATCACGTACTGTTTTGAATCCATGAATAACATATTCCAATGGAAAACTTCAGAGCGGAATATCAACATCACAAGCAATTCGAAAGAACTTACCCAAATTTATTTTAGATATTGTATAATATACAAACCGGAAATTTTAGTTAAAGGTATGGGTACTTTTCCAAAGCTCTTATACTCCACCTGCATTTATTAAACACATGATTTTAATGTTTTGACTAATCAGTGTGCATTAACATTGCCTCTAAAAATAAATGTAAGCAAAATTGGGAATACGGAAGACAGATAAAAGAATACACGAAATTATTTGTTTGACTTTGAACGTAATTGACTGAAAAGAAAAATTATTTTTGGCAGATTTATTTATGAAATATTGTGTCTAACTCAGGATTAACAAAGCAAAATTCTAACTGAAATCTATTTTATGAATTTTTGTTGAAGAAATGCATCTAGCTGGTACAAATAAACGCTTTCATCAAATAATTTTCAAGTTTTTAAAATTCGTTCGAGATATTTTAAATTGCTATCAATTTATAAATTTAGGTAATATGAAAATGACTATAATTTTTTTTTTTGGACATAAAATATTTAACAAAGTTATTTTGCGTATGATTGAAATTATTTCCATTATTTACAGGGTGTTACTTTTCCAGCACTATACAATCTTTTGGGTCGCTGGACACTAGAAGAAGAGAAGACTTTAATTGAATCCTTTGTCGTGAGCGGGATTAACGTCGGTACTGTCATAGGGTTGCCTTTAGCAGCCAAGCTTACAAATTCCAGCTGGTTTGGTGGATGGCCTGCGGCATTCTATGTCATAGGTAAGTAAGATATCTTAAAATATTCCCTAAGAAAAATCCCTTGATGTGTTATAATTCCATGGCGACTACAAATTAAAGCAATTTTAAATAGTGGTTGCGAAAAAAATAAGTTTAAAAGCATTAGTAAGACAGTGCAATACATATTTAAATCAGTACATTTAAACAATGAAATCAATAATATCATTGACTAGAAACTTCATTCATAAATTAAATCGCAGCTGGATACCAGCAGCACAAAAAAAAACCTATTCATCGCTCGATACGATGAAGACTTCAATCTAGTTTTGGATTTCGACAAATGTCCGGAAATGTAGAGCTGATGCAAAATGTTGCCAAATCGCAAAATAGGGTCTTTGAAATTTGGCGCCTTTTTTGGTTGCCGGATGGGTAAAACTCGCCAAATGGGGTAATCAATACGTATATTTATGTCCGAAAGGCCAAGATTAACTACGTGGATTTGATTGGCCAAGATTAATTACTTGATTTTAATTCAACTACTGGAACGTTCTAGAAGAATTAGAAATCGTTAATTTTAATAACGATTCTTTTCACACAATACCAATTCATGCGGCTGCGGTTGTTTTCTTTCCTTGTGTGCTGACCAAAGTCTTTCGATTAGCGATGTTTGGAATTGAAGAATTTTATTTTGAGAACAAATACTCCAGGCATTTCTTAAAATTGAAGGAAAGGTGCTACAACAGGAATTTCTTAAGGGATTTGAAATGTCAGGATAAGTTGAAAATTATTGAATGGCCAAAATTCGTCAAAATTCATGGTTCTTAAGTTGCGTTGCATCAATTACGTTGAGTTGCGTCAATTTCCGAATAGCGAGACTATATGAAAACAGAATGACGATTCCCTTGAAACTTATTGCATTGTTTTGATACAAATATTTAGACATTGCATGACAGCTAACATTGAAAACCGACGGAATAATATAATTCTAAAGATATACAGGAATATAATATTAATACAATATTTTAAAACCTCTGTTTTTGTAAAATTTTAGTAATAAAAACACCCATTGGAATGTAACATTTTGGGAAGAATTCTTTTAGGAAGAATTTTGTTCAAATTCATGAAAAGGTCTTTTCTTATGTCGACAATAGAAATGATAAACTTGGTGGTGGCTAACTGGACTTTTTCGTGCTTTCATGATTAAAAAAGTCATGATAAATATATTTCTGAAAAGTAACAACAATTATTTAAATCCTAATAAAGTACTTAAAAGTGTCTATGTGCTGGATGCAATTGGCTTCAATTATTATCAGAATTAAATTAATGAGTTATTGTCTGTCGAGAACTTAGTATGGAATAATTAAGTTTTAAAAGTTATTTTATGTTAATTGTTGATTGATCTATATTGCAAATTTAAACTCGCCATACTTTTTTGACATTAATATAAAAAAAATTCAAATTTGATGTCAGATTTTAAAAATCGAAGATTCAAGTCTATCGGTACATCAAACATTAAATTTTAAATGTATTGTCCGACTTTGGGCTAACATACAATGCACAACCATCGTAATTTAAATGATGTCTTGCATCAGCAAAAGAAGAAACTTACTTTTTTTCCATAATTTGACATTCATGTCACTGAAACACATTATTGAAAACGAAAAATTTTTTTTCAGCAATACTTAATAAATCTGACAATTTTGCCAAAATTATTAATGCTTTCATGTGGTAAAAACTTTTGACAGCAAACGTGACAGGCAAATCGATAATTATTCCTTTTCCACTTCTGCCATGGTGGAAACATAAATGAGGGGAAAATATATTAATTTTCAAGCCATAAAGCGAATAGCCAAAGATATTTTCCCACCTGAAGATTAGAATCTCAAGACTTAAGATCATCAGCCAGTTGAAAGCCTATTGTCTTTAAGCCATGTTTCTTCGTCAAATTACATCAAATTACAATTTTCAATTACATCAAATTTTTCGATACGAAGTTTTTATAGGAGTTTAAAAAGATGACTTTTGAACCAATAGAAAGCTTGAATTTACTTTATGGTGATTGGAAAATTTAGCCTTTGGTTAAATGGTAGTTTTTAGTTCTAGGGGGAATCCAGCTTCAAGTTTACTCGTTAAAGGACGAAAATTCGATTCCCTGTAGAGACTTGCACTACGATAACCACTTAAAAACACGAATAGACTCGATTGCGATACGTTGTTTTAGCGGCTGACATCTGATTAACTGATGTGAATTTTCCAGGGTTCTCTTTCCATAAGACACATATATATAGACTATTAATCCATGAAAATATTCAATTCTTCTCCCCGTCAAGAATAGTTCATGACACATCACTTATAGTACTATAATCTTGATATTTAACCCGCACCTACAGCAAAGCCAAACATATTTTCATGTCGTAAACGAAAACTGCAGTTTATTTTAGATGAAAATTAATTAAAATTTTCGGTTATGCATCACACAGAACTATAATAAAATAATTCATAAGTTAGTATTTTTTAATCACTTATTTAAGTTTTGACTTCTTCCAGGCAGTTATTAACTTGCAAGATTTAAAAATCTCACACAAGTCTTTCGCTTTATATTCACAAAAATTAACATTAGTATGATTTTAAATTTAAATTTCCAGGAATCATTGCATGCGTTTGGTTTTTTTTCTGGGCTTTGTGCATTACTAATTCCCCAGCAGAACACCCATGCATGACAACCAAAGAGCTACAACATATCACTGCTTTCCAGATGAGTGAGCATGAGCCAGTTGTAAGTGCTATAATTTCATTTATGTTAAAAAAAAAAAAGATTAACATGATTATAATTTTATTGTTTAAAATCATAATTATAATTTCATTATTAATAGTAAGTGACAAAAGTCATGAGATAGCATATGCAAATTTTCAGATGGCAGTAGCATAAGAACAGGTATAAATGCGCAGTGCTTTCTCAGAAAATTCATTTCTGTTCAAATTATTCGTGAATTATTTTTTGACGTGATGATGACCGCACGACGGGAATTAACAAATATTGAACGCGGAATATTTAGTTGGAGCTTAGATATAATGCCAGTTGTTGCTTCAACATTGCCAGATCCAAATGTCAAGAGTGTGCCGAGTTTGGTGAAATTTCAGGCAAACATCCCACCATGGACAGCGCAGTGGTCGACCGCCTGCACCTTAACGACCAAGACCGGCGACGTCTGCAGAAATTCGCTAAATAAAGACAACCATTTTTTCAAATAACCGCAGAAATCAACTTTAATTGTACAAGGGACTTGTCTGTTAGAACTGTGCAGAGAAATTTGGCTTTCTTGGGCTATTCCAGCAGAAGAAACTCGAGTGCCTTACACAGAAACATCGCTTGCAGCGACTTCGTGGGCACGTTTTTATATCGGTTGGTCCCTAGATGAATGGAAAACCGTGGCCTGCTCCGATGAGTCACGATTTTATTTTTAAGACTGATGGTAGGGTTCTGGGCGCAGACCCCACGAAGCCATGGACCCAAACTGTCAGCATTTTAGGCACTGTTCAAACTGGTGGTGGCTCCGTAATGGAGTGGCTGTTTTTTCATGGCATGGACTTGGTCCTCTGGTGCGACTGGACCGAACATTGAATGGAAATGCTTATGTTCAGCTACTTGGAGATCACTTGCAGCCATTCATGGACTTCATGTACCCAAACAACGATGGGATTTTTATGGATGACGATGCGCCATGTCACCGGGCCACAACTGTTCGCGATTGGTTTGAAGAACATTCTGGACAATTCCAACGAATGATCTGGCCACCTAGATCGCCCGACATGGATCCCATCGAGCATTTATGGGACATCATCGAGAGGTCTGTTCGTGCCCAAAATTTAACACTATCAACGCTTTCACAATTATGGACGTCTATCGAGACAGCATGGCTCAATATTCCTGCAGAAGACTTCCAACGACTTGTTGAGTCCATGCCACTGAGTTGCTGCACTTGGGCGAAAGGAGGGCCGACACGATAATTTAAGAGGTATCCCATGACTTTGTCACTTCAGTGTAATAGCAACTCTGAGAAAATTCCCATTTTCCAAATCATCCACAATTATAAAATTATATTTTTATGACAAAAAGATAAAAAGTAAATTAAAATTAAATATTAAAAAGTATTTTATTAAGTACCATTAGATATAATCCAGTGTTGCTTATTTGCGTAAAATGAAATATTTTTGGTTTGGTGAACTTAATTAGAAAAAACATATTACTACATAATTAAAGGTTTGAAATTTTAAATAGCTAACTGTAAATTATAGAAATTCGCTAAGTAAAGAAACCATTTTTATCCAAGAATCCGCATTAACTTTAATTGTTAGAATTTTTTTTAAATATAGGGTATTGTTTGTTAGTGAAGTAAATTTAAGATTAATACACACAAAATAGCAAAATATTTCTGCCCTATATTTTTACATTTTTTTAAAAATAATTTTATCATCAATAGATGGCGCTAGTTTTATTTTTAAGACTAGCGACGTCTGGTGGCGTAAAAACTGATCTGATTTAAAAAGTTAGAATTTTATGTAATTTATTAGTAATTAATGAGAAATTTTCATAATTTTTAGCTACGAATTAGTTAAAATAATAATAACAAGAAAATATAATGGACTATGTGCTATTACTTTAAAAATAATAATACTAAAAGTACAAGTTTTATAAAATACAGACAAACAAAGTTTCATATATATATATATAGCTAGATTTTACTACAATCTTATCCTCTCGCATTACATTTTTACGTTGCAGATAGTTTATTCCTTCCGCTGATCTACTTTGTACAGTTTTATTCTGCATTTTTTATTTAACAACATCAAATTTCATAACGGTTTGGGTTTTTTTAAAGAATTATTCTATTTTAAGGATTTTTTTTCTTAATTAATGGAAACCCATGTGGTGTTTGTGAATAGATTATAATTTAAAGATATATCTTCTTTATTTATATTGTAAAATTGTCACTATTGAAGTCCCAGCTTCTGCAATTTGTTGGAAAAAAAAAAGATTAAAAGAGAGTTTAAAACAAAGCAAAATTTTTTAATATATTTACAAAGACTAATTTCTCATGTTATATTTGTTAACTTGGCGTTTAAACAAGTAATATAGTGTTATTGTAACAACATCTAAAAGCTCAATAAAATAAATTCGAACTTCGATAAACATTTTTAATTTTAAATAAAATTTATTATCGGGTCACTTTTACTTGTAAAACATGTTTTATTTTAAGTAACCATTGCATGAAATTTACTAATTTTGTTAAAATTGCAGCCCATACCTTGGCTACGTATCCTGACATTCGGTCCATTTTGGGCTGCTGTTTATGCTCAGTTCATTGGAGATTGGACTTTTTTTCTGCTACTCAATAATTTGCCAACATTCTACTCCACAATTCTGAATTTTCACATTGAAACGGTATGTATAATAGCAACGGCTTACAAAATATTATGTTTGTTATAATTGTAATGTTTCATTAAAATTTAATATAAAGTTGTTTTTTTTTTAATTTTTGTTATTAACAAAACAGAAAGATTATAATTTTTTAATGAACAAGAAACGCATAAATTTGAGCATCAAATATTGAAATAATTCAAATAAATTGAAATGGTACTCAAATTTAATATGTCTTAATGTTGTTAAGACCCTGTAAAACCTTTGTTGAATTTATGAAACGTTACATTCGTTGATGACTAATGGCTTGATTATTACTAAAATATCTTAAAATTATTAATAAATGTACCCTGTTAATCAATAATTCAGAATCGAACAATGCATCAAGCAAATTATTTAATAAGGTAGAGAGAATTGCTCGTGGTTCAGCTCTTTCTCTAATGAATGCCCAATCATGTATAATATCCATATTTATTTTATTATGGATGCTTAATTATTACTCAAATTAATAAATACCATATTTTGAATGTTATAAAATAGAGTTTTAATAAGGGATTGATTTTATTTAGTTATGTTATGTAATGATGAATCTTGATGTCTAGGGGACATTGAAATATTTCTCCTAGATTTCTTTTTGTGTGATTTTCATTGTTACTTTTCTTTATGTTAAGTAATGATCAAGCAGATGTTACTATAGAAGACATTGACAATTTTTCTTCTAGATTTCTTTTTGTGTGATTTTCATTGTTGCTTTTCTTTATGTTAAGTAATGATCAAGCAGATGTTACTATAGAAGACATTGACAATTTTTCTTCTAGATTTCTTTTTGTGTGATTTTCATTGTTGCTTTTCTTTATGTTAAGTAATGATCAAGCAGATGTTACTATAGAAGACATTGACAATTTTTCTTCTAGATTTCTTTTTGTGATTTTCATTGTTGCTTTTTTTATGTTAAGTAATGATCAAGCAGATGTTACTATAGAAGACATTGACAATTTTTCTTCTAGATTTCTTTTTGTGTGATTTTCATTGTTGCTTTTCTTTATGTTAAGTAATGATCAAGCAGATGTTACTATAGAAGACATTGACAATTTTTCTTCTAGATTTCTTTTTTGTGTGATTTTCATTGTTACTTTTCTTTATGTTAAGTAATGATCATGTTACTATAGAAGACATTGACAATTTTTCTTCTAGATTTCTTTTGTGATGATTTTCATTGTTGCTTTTCTTTTATGTTAAGTAATGATCAAGCAGATGTTACTATAGAAGACATTGACAATTTTTCTTCTAGATTTCTTTTTGTGTGATTTTCATTGTTGCTTTTCTTTTATGTTAAGTAATGATCAAGAGATGTTACTATAGAAGACATTGACAATTTTTCTTCTAGATTTCTTTTTTGTGTGATTTTCATTGTTGCTTTTCTTTATGTTAAGTAATGATCAAGTGTTACTATAGAAGACATTGACAATTTTTCTTCTAGATTTCTTTTGTGTGATTTTCATTGTTACTTTTCTTTATGTTAAGTAATGATCATGTTACTATAGAAAATTTTTTTTCTTCTAGATTTCTTTTTGTGTGATTTTCATTGTTGCTTTTCTTTATGTTAAGTAATGTCAATGTTACTATAGAAGACATTGACAATTTTTCTTCTAGATTTCTTTTTGTGTGATTTTCATTGTTGCTTTTCTTTATGTTAAGTAATGATCAAGCAGATGTTACTATAGAAGACATTGACAATTTTTCTTCTAGATTTCTTTTTGTGTGATTTTCATTGTTACTTTTCTTTATGTTAAGTTTTGTTACTATAGAAGACATTGACAATTTTTTTTCTAGATTTCTTTTTGTGTGATTTTCATTGTTGCTTTTCTTTATGTTAAGTAATGACCAATCTGATGTCATTATAGAGGACACTGAAATTTTTCTTCTAGGTTTCTTTTGATGTGATTTTCATTGCTACTTTTTTTTGTGTTAAGTAATGTTCAATTCGATGTCGTTATTGAGGACATTGAAATTTTTTCTGCTAGATTTCTTTTTGTGTGATTTTCATTGTTACTTTTCTTTATATTAAGTAATGATCAAGCAGATGTTACTATAGAAGACATTGAAAATTTTTCTCCTAGATTTCTTTTTGTGCGATTTTCATCGTTACTTTTCTTTGTGTTATGTAGTGATCAATCCAATGCCATTTATAGAAAACAATGAAAATGTTTGTCCTAGATTTTTTTGTGTGATTTTCATTGTTACTTTTCTTTATAAGCTATACCAAGGTTGTGTTATTTAGTAAATAATAACATAATGGTTATTTACTGACGATAGGTACAGGTATTACTTGACAATTCTATAATATATTTACAAGTCTCCAATAAATAAGAAGATATTGAATGAAATATTTTTCCAATTAGTATTTATTTTTTTAGTAACACCAAAACAAGATTATGTTCCATGTCCTAACTTTTTTTTGTCTTATGAGGTTATTGAAAGTTAATTTTATACATTTCTTAATAGTAAATATCAATAAATCATTTAGTCCAATAAGGCATAATAAGTTCTTATTCAAAGAAATCTGATTCTAATGTCTAGTTATTTTACAGCACAAAATGCTTTGAATTAAAAAAAAATCTGTAATTTATGTATTAATTGGTTGTTGCTCAGAACTATTTTCTATTAAATTAAAAAATTTATTACAGAATGGGTATGTGTCTTCTTTTTCCTATGTCCTTCAAACAATAGTTGCTTGCTTAAGTGGTTTTATATCGGATGAAGCGATTAAGCATGAAATTGTAACTCCTATCGTCGCACGAAAAACATGCAACATGCTAGGTTAGTGGACTCTTTCTTTTATATTACAAATTATTTTTTAACTGCAGTCAGATTTGATTAGTTTAAAATGATTACAGATACTCACTCAATTTGTTCAATATAATTCAATAACATTTTGATAAATTAAATTCTTAAGCTTTTTTTATGGTAAATTTTCGTATGTAAACAATGGTCGGAAATATACACTATTCATTGAGCAGATCATCTGTGTCTATTCGTAAAGCCACACATATGTTAACTTGATGGACTTGGAATTTTTCAAGTTTCTTTTAATGTTGTTTAAATTATTATCAGTAAATGAAGCTGTAAGCCATTCAATATAGTTCAAATTTTCCTAAATATATTAGAAACAAGTAATATAAAAACAAATTTTTTAAAGTCAATTCCTACATTTTTTTCACTCTATTGCAGAGAGTCCTTTATAAATAATTTTCATTCATTATTTTAATTTTATCTTGCACCGTCTATTGGTAGATACATGCAACTTAAATGTAAAAAAGCTGAAATTAATGAATTAAATTTAATGAATGAATTAATATTTGAAAAAACTGCATTAACATCAAGTGTCATCCACTACAAGTTTAAAAAAAAGTGTATTTGAGCTGGAGTGTATGAATAAAAAGTATTTTATGAACGATTGAAAATTTGAACAAGATATATATAGGGAGAGTGTGAGCTAATAGGAGGAATTGAAAAAACGTATTTATTAGGAATCCCTGTCTCTCAAAACTACGAAAAATGCCGCTGGAGGTGTTTCGGTTATCCTGATTCTCCTTTCTCTGCTCTTTATGACTTAATAGTCACACAGACATAGGTGACGGACAAAATGGACCATTACCTTGTAGAGTCTTTTCCTGGGCAAAAATGACGAATGAAAATAACTTGAGGATATAATGAGCACACGAATTTTAGACGGAATCTGTGAAAGTTTATAGATTAACTATTCTGATGAGGCTCAGGAGAATATTTTGATTGTATCTATTTGTGCGTTATTGAAATTTGTTAATGATTTTGAACAAGTAATATCAAAAAAAAAAAAAAAAAAAAAAAAAATTAAGTCAATTTCTACTTTTTTTCACTATATTGCAGAAAATCCTTTATAAATAATTTTCATTCATTATTTTTAAGTTTATCTGGCGCCATCTATTGGTAAATATATGCAACTTAAATCTAAAAAAAACTAAAATTAATTAATTACTATTTAATTACTGAATTAATATTTGAAAAAAACTGTTTTAACATCCAGTGCCATCCCCTACAAGTTCAAAAAAAATGTATTCGAACTTGAGTGAATGAAAGAAAAATATTTTATGAACGATTGAATATTTGAACAAGGGAACAAATATATATAGGGAGAGTGTGAGCTAATAGAAGGCATTGAAAAAACATACCATATTCATATTAACATCTTTTTTTAATTAATATAATAAAATAACTTTATGGAATTTTATAAATTACGTATGATATTTGAAGGCAAATAATCAGTGAGATTAAATCGTTTATTTAGAGGATTAAAACGCGATTTCTACCCTCCTTTAAAATTTGACCAGCTATTTTTCAAACACCTTTTATACATTTTTTGGGCAACTTAATAATAATTTTTAGATTAAAAAAAAAAAAAACTTTCCCGAACATAGTACACAGTTTTGAAATTTACTTTAAAATAATATCTTTCTATCCTATACATAACACCTTTAAGTTTTAAAAAAACCTGCTGTTCACCAATTTCAGGTTGTATTGGCTCTATTGTGGGCCTACTTATCTCCAGCTCAGCGGGCTGTGATATCACTCTTCAGATTTGTGCCTTTGGTCTCACTATGGCAGCCGTAGGAATGTGGTCTTGCTCGTACATGATTTCCTACTTGGATATCTCACCAGAATATGCAGGTAACTATCATTCAGTTTAGGTAAAACATCTGTTAATAGACATGCAGCTTAGATATAATATATACACAGTCCAGTCCCATTAATGTGACCACCTGTCAAAAGCCAGAATAACCCCCTTTGGCAGAGCGGACCTCTGCGAGATGTGCAGGAAGAGATTCAATTAAGTTTCAGAAAGTGTTCACTGGGATGTTGGGCCATGCCGACTCCAGTGCCGTGGCCAGCTGCGCTAGATTACGCGGTTGAGGATCCATGGCGCGAACAACCCGATCGAGGTGGTCCCATAGAGTCTCGATTGGGTTTAAATCCTGTGAGTTTGCTGGCCAGGGGAGTACGGTAAACTCATCCTGGTGCTCTTCGAACCACTCACATACACTGCGAGCTATATGACACCTCGCATTGTCCTGCGGGTAGATGCCATCATTCTGAGGAAAAATAATTCGCATGTAGGGGTGGACATGGTCCTCAAGGACAGATGCGTACTTGTGCTGATCTATTGTGCCTTTCACAATGATGAGTGCACCCAGTGAAAGGCAGGAAAATATTCCCCGAACCATAATGCTCCCTCCTCCAGCTTGTATCCTTCGGCAATTGTTGCAGGGTGTTTGCTTTCAGACGTTCCACGCCGTATACGCCAACGTCCATCTATCCGATGGAGCATAAAACTTGATTCATCGGAAAAAGCCACCTGTCGCCACTCTGTGGACGTCCAGTTTCGGTACTGGCGTACAAATTCCAATCTTCGTCGCCGATGAACAGCAGTCAGCATAGGTGCATTAACCAGGCTTCTTCTTCCAGACGCCCATGCGCGGCAACGTTCGCTGAACCGTTGTTGAGGATACACTCTTGGTAGCCCCTTGGTTCATCTGGGTGGTCAGTTGCTAAACAGTTGCACGTCTATTCGCCCGAACACATCTCCGTAGCCTTCGTCCGCCTCTGTCATCTATAGCCTATGGTGCACCATGGTGCACGCCGCTGATTTTGGATAGTGCCATTTGGCCATGCACGGTATACTTTTACCACGGTGGCACGCGAACAGCTCACTAAATTAGCCGTTTCCGAAATGCTTTCACCCTTGGCCCGAAAGCCAATAATCATGCCCTTTTGGACGTCGGATAAATCGCTATGTTTCTGCATTACGCCAGCAATTGAAATTGCCCTAGGACATCCTTTATATACACTTCACTGCAATGTGCTGCCACCTTGATTGGTTATTTCTCGTTGACGTCGAAAGTAGGTGGTGGTCACGTTAATGTGACTGGACTGTGTAATATAAGTTGAAAACAGAAAAATATATAATAGATGTATGAGATATAATTATAATATGCCAGCAATTATATTATCTTATTGTAGCATATAATTATATTTGCATATTGTAGTTGTGTATATATATTTTGACTTAGTGAGTCTAAGTTAGATCTGATGTGAAAATATATCGTCAGATCTTTTTATATGATCTTCGCCATTATTTCGTATTCTACACAAAAAAGGTTGACGAGGTTGAAAGTTATTGACATCCAAAGCGACTGTCTCAACTGGTGTCTGGAATTCAGCAACCATCTGGAGCGACAATCCTGCAATTGAGAATCTTTTAACATAAAAACGGATAACTAAAAAGAAGCATTAAATAGGAAAATCAAAGATTATTTACAGTAACGAAGCTATTTATTTTCAGTTGAAGAACTATCAACAGCTGGCACAAAATAAATAATTTAGTAAGTTGGTCTTAAAACATGCATTTTAATGAGTCAAATCCAACGTCCTCTTAACTCATTTCCAAGTTTGAGTCAAACAAATAGAATGTACTGAGTATGAGTAGAGTTTAAATCAAATTTTTACTACATATTGGAAGTATATTTTTCTACTGATGAAATCATCACAATTAGTTTAGTTTACATGTTGGTTTTACATTTACACTACATTTAGTTTGTCATGGTGGTTTGTTTGTTTTCTTTCCTTTATCAGAAATATGAAGTTATTTTTCCAGATATACTTAAAACTCTTAGTCGAATGGAAAGAATAAATATCTTAGTTATAGCTAATGCCAGGGGAAAAAAAAAAAGTTTTTTTACATATATGTCTTTATCTTGCTTTTTAATGCAATTTCGTTAATGGATCTCTTTTGATCCCCAACCTCTGTTGGGTTTTTACCTTGTTCAATGGACTGTTGGCGCCATCTGTCGGCGAGCCAGTCAGTGAAAGATTGTTTGTTTGCAATGTGTTTTTATGTACTTTTGTTCATTTTCTTTTTCGTAACTACTTTATTTTATTTTTCTTAGCTTTAAATTTTTATTTTTAACTTGTATCTTAAATCTTTTTTTTTTGGCATCGTCAACGGACTCCTAATTGTACCGATAACTTTAGCTTTTTCGATCTCTTGCTTTAATTGTTCTCAAGCAAGAGATGTTTTTCCTAACATTTAAATTGTTTTTTCTTTTATTTATTAATATGCTATAATTGAAGCAACTTCATTAAATGCTTATTTTCTAACTAATTTAAGATGTGGAGGTATAGTGGTTCTTAAAACCACCTAGGAACTCCGTAACAGGTACGCCCGTTGCCCCATCTCTTTTGATGATAGTTAAAGATCATGAGGATCAAGAGATTAGATAATCGTGTGAATCTATCGTTATGAAGTAGGAGGGTAAGGAGAAAGTTTTCTGGGATTTCTCCCGTACTACACGCTTACCTCTAAAAATACTTTCTGAAGGCAATATCCTGCCTTTATCACCACCATTGAGCTGCGTGTGTTACACATAAATAAAGCTCAATAGCTGCCAGTGTTCCTTGAAAAAAACCCATAAAACACTTATAACGAACAGAAAAAAAAAAAAAAAAAAATATTATAAAAAAAACAGTCATCTGCTATTTAAAATTCAAGAGAATTTTTAAAACAATTCTTAATTTCTTCCCATCAGGCAATTAACAAAAATATAATAATAATAATTAAATACAAACTACGAATAACAAAAATGAATAAGAATGCATCTAGATCTATGAGGTAATTTCTCATTCGTAATTATTTTGAAAACAAAAACATGAATCCTTAATACTAAAAACTGATGTCCAAAATCAATAAAATATTTTTGCTTAAAATAATAATAAAAACTTAAGAATTTAATAAAAACTTAATACACTGATCAAATTTTTATTAGTCTCAACCGATATTGGTTGAACAATAGCAGGTGTATCGTGGTGCCATCTATGGGCTCATTTAAGTAATATTAATAATTAATAGATATTTTAATGCTTATATAAAATGAAAAAATGCAATATGCAATTTTTTTCTTTTAAATTTTCGTAAATTTTATTTTTGAAAAAGCTTACATTCTGAAGTGATTCTTATAAAGTACTATTTTATTAAAAAACAATTCACATTTTTTTTAATTAAATATTTGCTTAAAAGTAATTCTTATAAGTGATATAAAGATCCACTTCATAGTAGTTTAAAGAAATTCATATTTAATTTAATTTTATTAATATGATTTAATTAATATATATTCTACAAATATATAATATATTTGTAAAAAATATTATATTTGTCTAGAAAAATACACTTTAAAAAAGATAACTTTGATAGGTATAAAAGAATATTCTTATATTAAATGTTTTTATCATTTAGTTGCAACAGTAAACAATTCATAAAGATTCAAAAAGCTTTCTGATAATAAAAGCATCTGATTAAATTGTAGGCACTTTGATAGGCGTCTCAAGCACCTTTTCTGGTTTCACAGGATTCATCACACCTATATTTGTAGGTGCTCTTACTGATAAGCAAGTAAGTTGAAATATATAAATTAAATTGTTTTTCCTTTAGCACAGGTAACAGTATTTGTCATTGGTTTGAAATGCCATACATATCAAAAAAAAATTTTCTCCAATAGAAACAAAATGAATTATGTATATAAATAAATTATAGTTTAAAAAACACTAAAAAACACGCTTTTAGAGTTAATCAAACTAAAAAGTAAAAAATAATTGTTAATATAAGAATAAAATTACTGACAAGAAAATGAATGTCACTGTTCTAAAAGCATGGGGTGCTCGATATCAATCGTTATAATTTTTCAGTAGTTTTATTCTGATATGCAGAGTTAGTTTAAAAATGTCATGCAAAGCACCCCACGCTTTTAGAACAGTGACATTCATTTTCTCGTCAGTAATTTTATTCTTATATTAACAATTCTTTTTTACTTTTTAGTTTGATTAACTCTAAAAGCGTGTTTTTTAGTTTTTTAAACTATAATATTTAAATGAGGGGCCGGTACGCAGGACTATAACTACAGTTCTTACAATAATTTAATTGTGAGTAAAACAAAGGCTAAATGAGAATATGTCCAGCCAGCCAGCATTCGAACAGGAAATCTGCTGATCTGTAGTCAGTCGCGTTATCCGTTGGGCCACTATCCCACGTAGGTTTGAATGTCTTAGGTACTTTCATTCTACATGGGTAAAATTGCTCTTCATAAGTTAAAATAAAATCACTAATCCTGGCGATCCTAATCAGGATGAGATAATAAACTTATCAAAATATTTTAGTGTTGTCGGTCCTTGATAAGTCTACAACATTTAAATTAAATCTGATCGCTTAAAGTAGGGCAAAATCGAGCCCAAAAAGTCAATTACAAACAAACAAACATACAGGTGAAACTAATAAAAGCGTATTAATATCGAAAAAAGCATATCACCATTACTATAAAAAAATTGACTCGTGGGATTTTTTGTTTTTTGTTTATACAGTACACAGCTGCAAAATAGTCCGCCCATTTTAGAATATATCACTTATAATGTTTGACCTAAAATTGTATAATTGGAGCCTTAAACTGAATTTCATCTCAATAATATGCAGTTTGCTAAGTGGTTGTTAAACATTCGATAATTGGATACAAAAAAAATCATCACGATAAAATCACCCTGATTAAAAGCTCTAATAATAAATTGAACGGAAATCCTACCCGAAGTTTCAATATAACAGACATCACCGGATTTAAAAACTTTTAGATCCTTTTTTGATCAAATTTTAGACTTCCTGATACGATTGCCTTTTATTATCAGATATAGATCTTCAAAAGCAATTGTCATTCATTTACGACCTTGTCTAGGCCATCTTAGAACAGTTCCATCATCTTAAAACTATTTCTAAAACGTAGAGACTGCCTGTCTTGAAACTTTCAGACGTCTGGCTGCCTGCTTCAGTGATTAGTTGCCTTGCTTGTAGACGGCTATGAGTCACCACTTCATAGATTCTTCCAAATGATACTTCGAAGCCATAACATGCCGATTTGAGTCCTTAAACACTGAAATCAAACGCTGTGTGACAAAAATTCATTCAGATATTCACATTGCGCAAAGTGCTTGATTCAATGTCGGTTGGCGTAACCTTGATTTGCATATCAGAAACAGATTGATTACTTTTGATTGGATAATGCTAATTAGGCTTGTTTTTCACACATTGCTTGGAAAACTCATTATTTAATATCTATATTCATAATTGCACCAATTAAAGCTATCTCTCTTTTATTGTGAAGCAGTGAAACATATACTGAGTCACCACTACTACTTGGCTTTCTAGCATAAAGGCCTTTTTCATTAAGACTTCTGTATACCGGTGCTATATATTGGCATTCATAAGTGCACCATTTAAAGCTATTCCTCTTTATTTTTGGCCATGTAAAAACAATTTGGACTGGAATGTAGATATCACTTAACTTTTAATTACTGCAATGATCATAATTAATCGATCTTTTTATTTCTTGCAGCCAACATTTAGCCAATGGCGGTTCATCTTTGGAGTCACCATTATTCTTATAATCTCCAATGGAATTGTATACCAACTGTTCGCAACTGCCACTAAGCAATACTGGGACGAGGAACAGCACTTGGAAAGAGACGCTCGATTTAGGAACTACTACAGGAGGTTGTTCAGAAGGAAACAAGAAAACACGAACTCTGTCCCAAAAGCAACCGAAGAAAAAGTAGAAAAAAATGAATGACTAACAAAAATGTGAAATGTTTTTTTTTTTTTTTTAACTCTCCAGAATTGGGACTCTGTTGTAGAAACTGAGCATGAAGGAGAAGTGTATATAGAACAGAAATTTAGACTTTAGGTTTAATTTTTTTATATTTTTTATTTAAAATAAAAATTTCAAGAAAAAGCTTGAATTTTTATTAATTTATTCTTTAGCAATGATTAGCACAGTTATACTTGAGGTTAGCACATTTGTTTCTGGCTTTTCATTTAAAATGGGTTTCCACGGATACTATAAAAGTTAGCCAATAAGGTTTGATATCTTGTGCACTCAGGCTTCCTATTGACCGCATTCTGCAATGAGAGTTCAGTCTTTAACCTATTTGACATTTAAAAGAGTTGTGGACGGTTGCGTTGTACCTAAAGAGATACTTCACCGAATACTTTAATATCCTGTCAAAGAACTCTGGCCGGAAATCGATATATATTAGCCACCAGATTGGCTGATATTCTACGACGGGAGATTTCCGTATTTGGTGGAAACCCAGCTTAAAGGGATCACGGCGACAAACTGTTGTTGGGAAAAATGACTCCCTGAGATGAATTCTCACGATTTCTCTTCTATCCAAAAATGGATAGACTATCAAAGGTTCGATTGCAATTTGGATGGTCTACAGAGAAGATAACTATAAAACTGAGGGGTTTGTTTTTTTATCTTTATTCCATTCTTGCAACAATTCAATAGAAGGATCTATAATTTTTAGTCACCTTAATTATTTACTATTTTCCATTGTTAATTTTTTTTTTTTAAATCACAGAATTAAAAAAAATGAGCCACTCGGAATGAAGAAAAAAAAAACACAATATACCATTGACTTCTCAAGGGACACGTGTGCCAAGGAGAATTTCTATCGGAAATTGGTTTCCTACTGTAATGGGTGATCATTTAACTACAGTAATTCAAATACATTAGGGTTGCGGAATGAGTAAAACTTACAAGAACAAAATATTAAATTACACTGAACAGTTGAACAATCTTACATGCGGCACAAGTTTGGCAAGTTTAGGCTCAAGTTCTCGTTCATTTCAACCATTTACTTACAATTTTTATCTTCTATTTTTGATTGAAGTTTTGTTTGTTAAAGGAAATTCTATAATACTAACTTTACACAATTGCTTATTTCTTTCTTAATGCTATTCATGTATTTCAATACAAAAATAGGAAAGATTATTTTAGAAATATAATTATTCTGACGATGAAATAATGTAGGAGGAGATAAGAATAATTGTGCCCCTTTGTAAATTTAAAAATTTTTTATTTACAATTCCACTTTTACATTCTGATTTTACATAAAACTTTTATATACAGCATTATTCTTACAACATAATGAGGTAATGAAAAATTTCTTTAAAATTAAATGAAAATAGTTTCCAATTTAAGTGTTTTTTTGTCTAATGACATTTATTATAAATAGTAAATCTATCTATACTGGTGCAACTTAAAATAACACTTTGATTGCAAAAAATATAACAATCGCAATCTTTTATGTTCATTTTATATTAAAAAAATATTGATCAATACATTATCAAAATGGTTTCTTTTTCCCATATTCTAAGTTTAAATATGTTAACATGCTCCCAATTTTAGAAAAAAAATTAACCTACCAAAGAGAAAATATGGGTTGCTTAAGTATCTCCATACGCAGAGGGCTTCGTAGTACAGAAAATTTCTTTTACTATCTTCGGAGGTTGTATAGAAAAATAATTTTTAAGGCATTCAAATGAAAAACGAGTTTTTCTATTTAGAACTGGTTTTAAATTGAATATTAAAATATCGTGCCATAGATTCTAGCCCATTGAAATCTTTTGAATTGCTGGCGTTTTTAGGGAGTGAGATTTTAGTATGAGGGAGAAGCTCACTTTATAGAACAATTTTTCATAGTATTATTAAAATTATAATGATTATTATGTGGCAATAGATTCGTCTAAATTATTTAATATTGAATATTAATATTATTCACAATAAAAAATGCTGAAATTAAACTTTTATTACGTAGAAACATCGCTGCTAATTCATTAATAGAAATATTCAATATATATTATAGTATTGATATCGAATTCTTCATTATTATCAAATTATAACTGATAATAATTGAAGATAATCGATTGACATTGAATTCATCATTTTTATCAAATCCAATTTACAAATTGATAGCTTATTATTAACTTATTAACTACAAAATTTATTATTTTTTAACTAAAGGATCTTTTAAATTAACCATTTTGTTGTTAAAAATTACCAAATCGCATAATAATATGATTTCAGTAAAAAATAATATATGATAATAATATTTATTCTTCTTACAATGAATTTTCGTGGAGATATTTCCTAAATTACATAAATTTAAAATACATTTATTTATTGTATTCGATTATTTATTTATTTTTTAACTGTTAAAAAAAAATATTCTCCACTCTAGGTCCGGATGATAAACCGACGTTTCTGCTCAATATTGATATTTGGAAAATATCGATATATCGATTTTCAATTTTTTTATCGAAATATCAATTTCCATCGTAAATTCTCAAAGATATTACCAACCGTAGCACAGATCATGCATCAAAATAAGATAAATAGAAGAGTTTTATTTAAATGTCATATAGATACCAGAATAGCAAAATAATAAAATATAAAATTAAAATCCGGTATATTTTAAAATTTGTTTGGCATCAGTCAATCTAGGGAAACAGAAAAGCTTAAAAAAAAAAAAACTGAAAACAAAACAATTTTCTTCCATTTTCCAGTGACGTATTATTATTTCATAATATATATTTGACAGAGACATATTATTCATAATTCAAACAAAGCATCTTTGAGACCTATTTCAAACTATAGAATAAACTAAGTTTTATTAAATATTTTTTAATTTTAATTTTTTAATAAGAACAAGCCTTAAAAATAAGTGGAAATTCTATTAAAATAAACTACTGATATACTGTAGTGTGCAGGTTGGGCAGCTGTATTTAACTGTGTGAAGTTGAGTTGAGACTTGAGGAACAAGTTTGAAACTCACAGCTTTATTGACACACGCACATACACCACACACATAAAATTACAAGCATTACGTAAAACATTTAACGACATATAATTATCGATTCGTGGAAGGATTCCACTTCTAAGCCAAAAATCCGAAATTCAGGTACGCAAGAAATGTGCAAAATATATTTCCTCTCCGGGTGAGAACCTGTAGGCTAACTGACCATTTCCCCTGAACGCCACAGGAGTTGTTCTCTCCAATGCGTAGGAGAAAGCATGGCTACATATCTAATATACTTTATGTTATAACACTATTGTTATTATTAAGAAAATTAATTTATGCATAAATCAGAACACGAGGTTTGAGAGCAAAATGTATTTAAAATAAAAAATAGAAATTTTGGACAAAAAAAAATTGATACAAACCCTCAAACAATACTGTTGTTGAACACTATAAATTGTCATTCAGTACTGATTATACCATTCTGGATGATGCTATTGTGAACCATCAATTAGTGCAATTGATGATTTTAGTGCAGATAATTTGATTTGATCTTTTATAAATAATTTAATAAATTGTAGTCAAACCATCAGGTATGGGCTGAGATACAGTGTCCGAAAGATACTTTCTCTCCAAGTGAGAAACTGTAGGCCACCTAATACGCAGAGTTACGCTAAATATATTTCCAGTCGAGATGAGAGACTATAAACTGAACGTTTTTCAGCAGGAGAGCAGGGTCGTTTGGGGTGAGAGTTGGGTGAGGAGTGAGGAGAAAGCACGGTTACACAATTTAATAAATTCTAACAAATGATGAAATTGCAAATTTGTTGACTAAAGTTCGGACGAGTACACTAGTGATGTTAGTTATGACTGTGAAGAAGAATTAATTCCTTCTCAAGTTTTGCAGTAATAATATCATTGTAACCATGCTATAATAATTCATTTATATTAAATATTTATTAGTGATAAAATATCATACAAAAATAATGCATTTTGTTACAGATCTTATTTTTGCACATCACGTGCCAGAGTGTAATTTGGCATTTAGGAAATAATTTTACCTCTATTCACGCGCTGACATGTATCCAAAATATTCTATCAGGAAAGGTTTAAACATTATTTACTAATGGCAGACAACGTTAATAAAGAATCTAAAGATGATTTTTGCACAAATTAATTGTAATCGAAAAAGATAAAAATATTAATTACGAATATACTCGGAGCAGTCCGTTAATAAATTCATAATGTTTTAAATAAAAAAATCTCAACTTTTACTCTTTATGACTTTTTTTTTTGTCAATGACAAAATTTTCGTACAGAAAACAATATCATATTCGCAAATGATAAAAAAAAAGAAATTAAATATAAATATATAGATATGAATTGCTTAAGTAGTCAATGCGCAATACAAAAACGAAACCTAAGATATTCTTATTTGTATACACATTAACTAATCTCCTTAGACAAGAGAATATCCCTAGAAATTCCATAAAATTTGATGTGTCTAGACATTTGACGTCATTCGCAGAATATGACATGTCTAGGCAATTGTTAACGTCTTATTTATGCGGCTTCATCCATAGAAAAAACGTATTAATATTTCAAGTTTGTCAAATCTATTTGCAACAAAGTTATGCATGAACTTCTAAATAAAATGATTTTTACACAATCTTGTATGATTATTTTTGGATTTTTAATTTTTTTCATTAGTTTTGAAACACTTAAAATTGATTTTTTTTTTGATGAATTTATGTACATCACTACTAAGATACTGGACGCAATTAGCAATCGATATCATTACTCCTTTAAAATATTAATAATTTCCTTTTAATGATATTTAATTAAGAATTTGATAATTAGGCATAATACAATAATATTTATCCTTGCTTTTAATAATTAATACTTTACAAATTTTATATTGTATAACTTAACTGGCCCAAAGTTCAAAAGATGAATGAAAGTTAAAAAGTTGATTGTTAGTCATTGTACAACACAGAGTTACTTCAGTAAGCAGGCTCTTATAAAACCAATTTCGAGCTATTCAAAACTTTTGAAATTCTAAAAATAATTTTAACGGAAAATTTAACAGAAAATATTTGGAAAAAAAATGTATTGTTCTAATACCGAATATTCTTGATTGACATATCTTCATAATTAAATTTATATAAAATAACTAATAAAGATTTTGAAACAATCATTAATAAATTCAAATTTAGTTACAATACGAAACAATTATAATAGAATCAGGGTTACCCAGAATCCAAAGATATACTACTCACATTTTGCATCATAGCTTAGAATTGAGAAGGATTATATCTGGGAAATTCGCGACCTCCTCCTCTTCAAATTCAATGGAAGAATTTCGGCTTATGGATGTACATGGGAAATTTCTACAAGACTGTGATATATATATATATATATATATATCACATATATATATATATGGAAACGGGGTGTCTTTGTTAAGTATATACAGCTTTCAAATGTGTCCGCTGCAGCAGCCAAGAAAAATGCCACCAAGCAACTGCGAAATACGCTCTGTTATTCATTTGTTAGAAACTGTTATTGCAATTCATTGTTTGTATTCAAGAGTTGTGAAAGAGGCCGAAATTCATAGCCAGATTAGTCGAACATGAGAAATATCTCTGAGTGATGAGATGGTAATAAAATTGTGTAGAGCATTTAGAAATGATCATATCAACGGCCACGAAACATCAATCCCTCACGATACACCGGAATCAAAACAACAGTCTTTGTAATGGAAACATTCAACTTCCCCCGAGAAGTTCAAAACAAATAATTTCAGCCAGAAAAATCATGAGCACCACATTTTGAGATTGGCAGTGTTTCAGGATTTTTAATCTCTGGGCGGTTGTTCAAGGCGGACAAATATTGTAAGACCCAGTATATACTGCATAGTGCAATCGAAAACAAAAGATGTTAATGCTCTGTTGATGGATCTTGATCACCATCCATATAGTGCCAAGCGATTATCATTTGTACTATTAAAGTACGTCATTGGTGGTAAGCGATACAAAGATGATGGTGTCAAAACGGATGTAATAGAGAGTAGTTAAGAAATCAGGAGGCAGATTTCTTTGAGGAAGAATTTCAGAAGCTGGTCTTATGCGAAAAGATAAATGTCTATGTAGAAAGGTAGTTATGTATCCAGGCTTTCATGTAAGTATAAATTCTTTAGAACAATACCCTTACTTTTTTATACCAAAATGATACTTCTTTAAATAAAATACCTCGTATACAAATGTTAGGAGCCTGATGGAATACACTGAAAAAAATAACAGGTGAAGAAATCAGAGTTGTAGAAAACAGACGCAATTCGTCGACGACATCTGTTTTTTAATTAGATTAAATATATTATTGGCTAGCTCTCTGACACTCAGTGCCACGGACTTCGGGTTCGAGTCCTGGTGGTTCCATGGATGTTTGTAATGGTTCGGAATCCACTTTAAACCGTAGGTCCCTGTCTAACATGACTGTAGGCAGTGGGGTTGATAGCCTTACCCAGTAAAAAGAAACCATCTGCTGCCACGAAATTTGCCACTAGGCAGACAACCTCGGCCTACCATCTTACTGTTTTTAGAATAGTGTAATTCTAATTTTCCTAACAATTTGAATGTAGGCCCCTCTTGATCTTGAAGCCCTAGGCTGAAGCTTAGTTAGTCCTGCCTGTGGCCTAGTTGCAGTGAGTACACGCGACTTGCGGCCTTCACAACTCTAAGCATCCCTGCATTACATTGATTACTTTCTTACAAATCGCTTAGCGATTCCACATCAAAATCAATTCGAACATTCGGCAATTCCAATCTTCTTTTCCGGTCGTAAACATCACCCCAAACAGGGTGACTTCACAAGGCGTAGAGAGAGGAGAAAAACAATTTTATTTTTGTTCATAAACCTACTTTAGTAAAATCGTGCGAAGAGCATGAATGAGCAGTTTGTTTTGGGGGTAGGAAACACTTGGCTTTTAAGTGTCGAACGCCGGCGTTAAAACTTCGATTATATTGCGGGTTGCCTTTCCCGCATCTAATCTCGTGTTTACGATCGTCTTTGTGTTGCTGTAACGAAAAAAATCCCTCGTAAAGCGAGTTAAAAAACGCAATTGGATCTTTATATTTCTTTCATTTGTGATTTCCATCCATCTGACCTTTGTTTCAATTCTATGTATAGTGTTTTTTTTTTTATCATCCATAATCCTCGTGTTTTTTACTTTATGAATATCCCAAACAGTTCCTCATGGCTTATGAGAGGAGGACATTGCCTTCCGGAAATACTTTTAGGGGTAGCTAGCAATCTAGTAGTTAGGTCAGTTGTAGTCGTTGTTTTTAAATACGATGGATGTAATAGCGATTGTGATAACACATGTAAAGCGTTGATATGGATACCTAGTTGGACTTTGCCGATTTTCCATCTTTACGAGACTTAAATTCGTGACAGTTACTCATAAAAATCCTCTTGGAAGGTAATGTTCTCAACCTCTCAGCCGTACGTTGTTCGTAGCATACATAACGAGGCTTACCAATTTTTCCATAAAATTCTAACGAAAATAAATTGCATATATGTAATTTTTATAGAATTTTTTTGATTAAATTAAATATTTCAAGTTTTTACACTACAAATAAATAAATAACAATAAATAAATAACAAAAAAATTCCAATTAGTCAATTCCTACAGTCAATTAAAATCAGTCAATTCCTACTTTTTTTTCACTATATTTCAGAAAAGTCCTCTACAAATAAAGTTGAAATTTTCCTCTTATATCTGGCGCCATCTATTATTAGACACATGCAACTTAAATCTAAAAAAAACTAAAATTAATTAATTTTATTTAATTAATGAATTAATATTTGAAAAAACTGTATTAACATCAAATTGTCATCCACTAGAAGTTCAAAAAATGTATTCAAATACATTTTTTTTTTGAACTTCTAGTGGATGACACTTGATGCTAATGTTTTTTTGATGAAATTAAAAAAAAAAAAAAAAAAAAAAACTTTTCGTTTTTTGCTTTGTATGAGTTATGTTCATTTACTCAATTACGCCACTAACACAAGCTTTAAATTTTAGCATCTGAGGTTAAAATTTAAAAGTAACTTATTTTAATTGAAATTTTTGCAGTTTTGTTTTCAATAAAATATGTGACTTTAAAAGTACCTTAATGTATAGAAAACTATTAAATATGTACAAAACAAAAAGTGGTATGTAGTATAATTTTAAAATTATTTGAAAAAAATCTTTTCATAATTTAAAAAAAAAAAAAAATATTGTTGAATAAAAACAATTCTATTTTTTTCTTTCTTAATATATGAGTTTCTGTTTCAGAATAATTTAAACAATTATTTCATATTAAAAATCTATCAAAATGTGCAATTATAAAATACTTTTAGTTAGACTTTCCTTCACTAGATGGCGCTTCACAATCAACTTGGAATAAATGGTGTTGAAATGCAATCGCTTAAGGTCCTAAAAATTCTCTTCATGAAATGCAAACCTGCAAATGGAATTCGAATGACAACTTAATGGCCATGCTTTGGCCATAATTTTTTAAACTGAATTTATGAGACATAAGAACTCGAATAATATGTCTTGATATAGAGTTCAGATGAATATATAAAAGTTATTCGCGTTTGACTGTCATTACTTGCAAAAATATTATTCACTCTAAATAATAAAATAAAAAAAAAAAAAAATAGTATTTCAGGTAAACTTGTCAAAATCTTAATGTGTTTTTTAATGCTCGATATTTTTCCTAGTCAGAATTTGAAATGCTGGTTTTTTGATTTACAACTCAATCTTGAAAAGAATAAATTTTTCATTCACAGAACATAATGCATTTCAACTAAAAAAATAACAGATATAAAACTAAGCAGAAGAATAAAAATTAAATTACAGTAATGGTTTCGTATGCACATATTACTGTTTGTACACATAGAAACCTTTTCATAACATGGACAAAGAATTCTGTAGCCTGGGCGTTTATCCGACCAAGTAACTATGATATTAATATTTCCTTGTCGACAAAACGTTGGTAAGTAAACCATGTCTTCAGGGAAAGGAAATTAGGAATTACAGGGAGCAAGATCGGGGTGTAAAAGGTTATCAAACAGTTTCAATCACATATCCTGAATAGCCGGCACAGAACATGCAGTTATATCATTAATGAACTTTCATATTACGTATAATTACAAGATTATTATAATTATGCTTCGCAGTTATGGATGAGCACCAGTGGCAAGAAAACCAAGTAGGAATTCTTTCAAAAGAATTATTTATATAAGCTACCGTTGATCCTTCGCAGCAAGAAAGGCCGTAGATGTCCGCCGCTTTTCTCCTAGCGCATGCTCATAGGAAATGCACGGCGTACGTGCGCCAGGGGAGAAAAAGGTAACGGACGTCCTACGGTAACTAACGTACGGCATGCAAAAACTCTCTAATATCTCCCTAATTTGGTAATCATTCAAAAGATAAAATTTCTGCTTAACCTTACAATATTATCTAAATATGTCTGCACAATGAAAGCTGGATTGTTGTTGTTGTTGTCGTCGTATCCCCTGAAGAGTACAAGAAAATCTAATATCGTGGTACTCCCGAATAATATTGGCTACGTTGATTGCCAATATTATTCGGGAGCCAGCCAGCTCAGATTATGGAATGCCAGCTAAGAGTATAAATCCTTTTCCGAGGGATGCATAGCAGCTGCAACAGCTGGGCATTCAAAGTCTTGAAAGTTTAAAGGTTTCGATCGTCATCTACACATGACTGCTTACATTAGCAGTTGTGGGTAGTTTTAATAATCAATGCTGAATTGATATATGGATAATTTTTCATGATTTTCTTCAAAAATAACAAAATTAAGGACATATTAAGACAAAGCAATCCATACTTGTTAAGACCAACCAACCCAACCATACGTCTGTAAATGAAGAGGTGAAGGGAATTTTGAAAAATTGGTTAGTGTTAAGTAAAAGTTTAAAAGGATCTTTTTAAGGATCTTTTTATAAATATTAACTCTTTATGGTAACTGTGGATAGTTTGGCACATCTATCAGGTGGAGTAGATATTTCCATGGTTTTCAAAAAAAAAAAAATTAATGCAAAATTACTGACTTATTGAGAGAAACCAACCCATGATTGGCATGGACATGCATGTAATAAAGACAGAATGGATTGCTGATTAGTGAGTGCTTGAAATAAATGTCTAAAAAGTTATTTTATTATATATCTAAATATTGACGTTTAACGATAAATGGGCATTGACGACGTTTTTCATTTACGACAAACTGATTATATTTTATCATCGTTTTTAACTTGCATAACACAAATACGTGCTAATTAAAAGAATTCATCCAACGTTTGACAAAACATATACGTGTAAAAAAGATGCGGGTAATTTTAAAATAATGGTTAGTGAGCGCTTGAAGTAACTGTGGGTCCTCTGTAACATACTTCTTCAGTAATGAAAATTTCGATTTTGATCATTATTTTCCATAAAAGTAACAAAAATATTTAATATCTGAGAGAAAACAACTCACGTTTAATATGGACACACGTGTGTAATAAGAGAGAGAGGGGAGATACACCCACTTACCCTTAGGTTGTACACCACCCCCTTAGGTTGTACACCCACATACAGATAGCACAGCAGGCAAACTGGAAACTTTCTTCCTGTGACCTTTTAAGAAGGTGGTGTTTGATTTTTGTGGGTTTTATATTTGCTGCATTATCTGCATTTTATGTACTAGGAGTAATCATAAAGCAGTTCTACAGGTAAGTGGTGCAGGCTCATACGCAAATAAAATGTACGAATGTATTCTTTTGACTATGTCCAAAAGTAATTACATTATTTCATTTTTTTTTTTTTTACAAAATTATTCATAAACATAAAATTGCAGCAGAAAAATTAAAATATAATATTGTTTTGATAAACAATTTTGTAACAAATACACTGGCGTCAGCGCCCCCTTTTGCGTTTAGGAGAAATCATCAGTCGGCCTTGAGACTCTCATACAAATGGCAATACAGCTGAAATTGCACTCCTGCTGAGAAATATTTAGTGTATAGTCTCTCGTCCAAAAAGGAAATATATTTAACGCAATCCTGCCTATTACTTAGCCTACAGACTTTATCTGGACAGGAAAAATATTTCGCACGTCCTGCGCATAGCTGAGTATCGAGTTTTAGTTTTAAAAGCGGAATCCTTCTACGAATCTGTAATTACATGTCTTTAAATGTGTTCAATATTGTATGTCTCTAATTGTACGTTTGTGGTATTTATGAGTGCATAATTAAAGCTGTGAGTTTTCCAATCTGTACCTTAAGTATCTCAACCCAATCACACCCAGTTACAATAGTATTACCCAACGTAAACACTACAATTTAATATTCATACTAAACGAAAAATTCATTAAAACAACAATGTTTGTACTAAACTTTTTTGAAAGAAATTTTATATTTTACAAATAAATAATGAAAATGTTAAGCTAAAGTTACCAATTTTTTTTCAAAATATTGAAAAGAGTTTTCATTTTAGGCGAAATACTTGAATTTTACAATTAAAATTCTCTTGAATATTATTTAACTTATATCGATACAAGATCTTTTTTTATAAGAAAAATTATTTCCAGAAAATGCTTCACAGTATAAGGAATCCCCTTAATAAAAAAGTAACTATTAAAAGTTTCAAAAAATTATTTTAAACTGGTTAATTGTAATCTAATATTTATTGTTTTTGTGTTCGAGTCCTTTCTGGGCCATGGATGTTTGTAGTGGTTCGGAATCCACTTTAAACTGTTGTTCCCAGTCTAATACGGCTATAGAGGGTTGAGCGTAGGGCTGACAACTCATGTAAACTCTGCTCTGTCTTCCTACTCTGTAAAAAGAAGACATCTCATGCATCAGAATCGGCGAGTAGGCAGACTGCCTTGGCCCACAGAGCTGTAGGGCAGGGGAGTTAGTTATTGTTTATTGTAATTTATTCTTTCAGAAATTTGTAATAATTTCAAAATTAAGAAAACTGTTTTGAAATTTAAAAAACTGAAGATATTATTTCATAAAACCATGTAAATATAATCTATTCATATTTAATAAGACAAGATCTTATTTCATAAAACCATATATATATCATCCATTCATATTTCATAAAGCAAGATATTATTTCTTAAGACTATGTAAATATAATCTATTCATGTTTCTTAAAAACGATTTTTATAATAGAATGTCGTCAATTTATAACTCATCTACAAAACGAAAAAATTAATGATAATGGAAATGATAATGTGATAACGCAGATATCTTATAGCGTCAGTTTTGTGAAATTTTCTGGTTCATATCTGACATCACGTCTGAAAGAGACATAGCTATTATTTGGTATTTTATATTGCAATATTAATAAACCATAGCTATGGTAACATTTTAAAATTAAAAAGATATAGGAAAAGAAAGAGATATGTAAATAGATGAAAAGTCCTAGGCTGGATATTGCAATATCACGTAAAAAAAGAAATTCTAGAACTCTGGAATCAAAAGTTGCGCTATTTTTTAGAGCGAACACCATATTGCTTTTTCCCGCTTTTTTCCTTAAATTGACAGTAAAAAATATTCAATATTTTCTTACTTCTCCTCGGGCATTTCGTGATGCATTTGCATCAGAAACGCCATCTGCCGGCGATAAGAAAATGTACCCGAAATGATTGATTGAAAATTTTATTATCGTCTGTCGTTTCCTTTCCAGTAACTCTTCTCTCTATATTTCCCTACTCTTTTCTTTTTTCTTATACATTTTCCAAAAGAGAAAAAAACGATAGAATTCTGGAACTTGCAAGGATGGAATAAAAAAAAAAAGAATGAAATATTTAGAAGTCGGAAAAGTTATTGCCTCCAAAATCGAACGACATCGAGAGCAAACAACCGTCAACATTCCGAAATTTTTTTTCTTTCTTTTTATTGAAATCGGTGGAACTATGTATTTTTTCGTTTATTTTCCAGCGTGTATTTCCGGAAATGTATTCCTTTTCTCAGGATATGAAGATTTTAAAGTCCGATCTTTTCATTCAAATGAATGAGCAAAATGTATATTAATTTTTTTTTTTATGCCGTTAACCGTTTGGAAGTGGTTTCGCCCCTCATTCAAAAATTTATTTTAAAATGTTGTAATGACTTATAATAGCAGTTGTTTATTTTCTGAAACAAAAATATTTTTTCCGAAGAATTTTGAAAGATATATTTATAATTTTCTTTAAAAAAAAAAAATCGAAAACAGTGCATGATATAATGAAAAAATATCAAATAACTTCCGGATTTAATCCGGGGTTAAATACAAATTAAAAATTTTTTTTGATACATGATTTTCTTGAATACAATTTATTTGTTTATCCACAGATGAAAAACAATACAGACGCTTCCGGAGTTATGCACAGTTAAATAAAAATATGAATAAATCTTCGGAATCAAGATTTTTCTGAAAAACATTATTGCTTTATTTATGCATAGTTATAAATCATTTAATAATAAAAAAACGTCCGGATTTATAAAAATAAAGTAAAAATAAATATTAATTATGTAACAATTTATTGTATTAATTAAATAATAATTATCTTATATTCACTTTACAATAATTATAGTAAAATAAAAATTTGAAATTTCTTTTTGAGTCACGATTTTCTCGAAAACAATTTATTTACTTAAATAGTTAAATAAATAAATAAAAAGAACAAATAAATTATTAAAAATTTCAAATTATTATTGCAATTTAAAATTATCAAAAAGTTTCTGAAAAAAATTATTTATGAATAACTATAAATCATTTAACGATCAAAATGCATCCGGATTTAAAAATTCATCCGGATCCGGGTTAGTTAAATAAAAATTTGTCCCGATTTTGTTGAAAACAGTTCATCGTCGATGAAGAACTATATATTTCCTGAAACAAATTATTTTTTAATTTAAGCATAGTTGTAAATCATTTAACAATAGTAATGCATCTTGATTTAATCACAAATTATAGTTAAATAAAAATTCGAAATTTTTTTTTGAGTCACAATTTTCTTGAAAACAATTTATTTATTCACCCGTCGATGAAATGCAATAAAAACGCATCCGGAATTATTCACAGTGAAATAAAAATTTGAAAAACTTTTGGAGCCAAGATTTTTCTGAAAAAAATTATTTATTTACGAGTAATTGAAAATCAATTATTCATAAATAATTATTTATGAATAATCAAACACTAACAAACATCCATGCCACCACCAGCATGTGGCTTGAAGTCTGGGATATGTGATTCCTGATGCCTGTGATACCAACGGCCAGAGATTTGGAGAAGAGATCTGAAGGTATTTCTGCAGTAATATTGAGAAGTCCTCATTTATGAAAAGAGCTCTCTATATGAAGTTCAGAGGAAATGGTCAGTAGGCCTCGAGACTTTCACCGAAAAGGCAACCAGCGCTTCTGCTGAGAATCTCCCATCCCGACAGGAAATATATTCTACGCTACCCTGCGTAATAGTTGGACTTCAGACTCTCACCAGGAGCGGGAGTATATTTCGCGCAACCAACGCATACCTGAGTATCTTTATTTTCGGCTTATTCGTGGAATCCTCCACAAATCTATAATTAAATGTCTTTAACTGTGTTAAATATTATCTGCAGTTAATTGTACGCACATGCTCTTTGTGAGTGTATAAATATAGCTATGAGTTCTCAAACCTCAACCTATGTCTCAAGTCTCAAACCAACCACACTCAGCTACAATCCAGCTGCACAACCCACAACACTACCATAGAATAATTTGTTCATTAAAATAAATATTTGCATTTGTATATAAATAAAACTTACATAATACAAGAACAGATAGCAGACGAGAGTTAATATTTGAAAATATTTCCTAAGTTGCCCAGGAAGATTTAAGTGTTTTAATTCATAAAATGACAAATTTTCCATTAAAATATTAATTATTTACTGAATTAATCGTGTTTATATTACATTCAAAACAAGAAACTATTTTTAAAAATAATGAAAACAGTTTTATTCATTGTTTACTTTAGAAAAATGAACTTAATTGTTTTATAAATTAAACAAAGCTTTACTTATGAAATGAAATTAGAAAAGCATTATTTTCAGCAAAACAATGCAATCAAATTGTTTGCAATTTAAAAGCATTGTGTTGTTTTTGTACATTCAATTAAAGATATTAAATTCCACCTTTATTTAGCTTTTTATTAATTCTAAAAATGTTCACCAGATTATATGAAGATTTTTATTAAAGGGCTTTTTTTAAAACACTAAATTTCACTTTGTAGAAGTAAATTTAATATTTCATAAAAGACTAATTCAGACAGAAATTAAATTAGGAATTGAATCTCTTGAATAAATATTTGCAATATTAGAATAAAGCATAAAACTCAGCAATTTATTACAATTCATACAACAATGGAAATAAAGTTATTTTATGAAATTCAGTTTGCGAATTTTAAAGTAGATCTGCGATTTATAAGCTTTGTTTGCAAAGATATGCAAAACCTTTTGTTATTTTTCTTTAGACCACTAAAAGAACAAATGTCTTTCCTTTAAATCCTCTTTAGAATATTTTTAATGCCAATACAAATAATATGAAAAAATTGGGACTTTTTTTCTTAAGTTGCAGAGATATAAATTTTAATTTTAGACTATCTAAAAAATTCGAAAAAATTAGACATAAAACATTTTAAAATTAAATCAACATTTTAGATACGATTCTTCTATAAGAGAAGTATGAATCTTTAATTCTGTTTTATTAGATTATAAAGAGGATCTACGAGATACTTAATGCCTTTTAAAACATTTTTATGACATTTTCAGAATCATTTTATTCTTAAACATTCAGAATTTATTGCAGACTCTTAATTTAAGAAATTCTGATATTAAGATATTTTATAATTCAATTGAAATAATTTTTTAACCGCATAGTGTTTTAGATACTTGGAAATGTATTTTTATAACAACTGATTTAATTAGATTTATTTCAAAGTCTTTACAAAAAAGAAAATTACAGAATATAAGATTTCTTAATATGTGTACGTAAATTTAAGTAGGTTCTTTCTGTAAATTACCATTTAAAAACAAGATCATACTAAGATTTAATTTATTTTTTTCTTTTGATATCTTTAAAATAAATTTTAAATGAAATATTTTTAAAATAAATTTTAAATTAAAAATAATTTTACATAAACTTTGCCCTTCAAATATTTAACATGTTCTGTTATGATCTGCATAATATCATGGAATTAATAAATGCTTTTTAACAAATTTTAACCATTTAAACAAAAGATATTATTTATTCACTATTTTGCTTATAATAACTTTTATAATGTTTCATTCCAAAAATATTTCATTACTAAATATTTCATAAGCCATTTTTATTGTATTTTGCAAATAATTTACTGTCAAATATTAATAACTTTCTATCATTCTATTTACAGACAATAATTATTATAAAGATTTATGGTGTATATATATATATACCCTACTGACGATATTTTCACTTATAAAAACTTATTAATAATAATTAATTATACTTATATGGCTGTTCATAAATTTAATAATGTAACAAATATTGTACATTTACTGTTTTTTTAAATTAACAAAAAATTAAAATTTAATTTTCAATATTATGTTGATTAAAATTTAGAAAGTATTATAGTTTCTAGATTTTTTTTAAATATATTTTTAGTTAATATTCATTTTAAATTGCATTCTGATTCACAGTTATTGAAATAATTTATACTTAATTTAATAGTTATTATCTATAAAATTATAATAATTATTGGTAGGAAAAGCGAGTAGACTCGATTATGGTTTCATGTCAACAGCATAATTACAGAGTAAAATTTTCCAGCTAGATCATAAACATGAAGACTGATTATAAAATGGAAATAAAGGCAATTTCAGATTTTAATATAGCTAAATAAAAATCTGAAAATTGTGTTGTAATTTTACTGCTAGTTTTACTAAAAGATAATTTAAAATTTATTGAATTGTCGAAATTTTATTTCAAAAATGAATTAATTGAAGGAATTATGATATATTATGAAAATAATTACGATATATTTTTTTTTTTTTGGGGGATTTTAATATGTGAGTATCGTTATACGCATTACTATATTTTAATATACTCGTATAAACTCGTTATAGTTTTCAGTATTTTTTTGATTAAAATATAAAAATATTAATGTTTCTAGAAAAAAAAATTAAAAATATTTTTAGTTATTATTCATCATAAATAGCTCTTTAAATCACTGTTATTAAAATAATTTATACTTAATTTCACAGTTATTATCTATAAAATTCTAACAATTATTGATATGAAAAGTAAGTAGACTGGAGGATGATTTCACATCAACAGCATGATTGCCGAGTAAAATTTTCCAGGTAGCTCCAGATTCTACGGTTGACATGAAGACAAAAACAAGATGTAAGTAATTGTCGACTTTACTATGCCTAAATAAAAATCTAAATTATCAGTCGTAATTTTACTGATGGCTTTATTATAGATAATTAAAAATTTATTAAATTGCTGAAATTTAATTCAAAAATGAATTAAATAAAGGAATTCAGCAAAGTGAATTGAAATTTATTTGATTGCATTTAGTTTGATTTTTGTACGTGAAATTTTTTAGAAGAAATTATATAAGATATTTTATTGCTCATTCACCCTATGCTTAATTTTATTCAAAGCGGTTTCTAATTGCGTTCATTTATTTTAATGTAAAACTTCTGATGCTTTCGGATTTACAACTTCCCCTAATACTGAGCATCTGGCATCATAGAATACATTGAGTAACTTCATTTAATTAAGTAGAAAAGGCCAGTTCATAAACATGTCCCTCTACAAGAGACTTGTAATTAAGTAAATTAATTTTTTTCCTGGGGGAAGGTAGAGAAACAGTGCAAATAGCCTATGTAATGGATTTTCGGAATCGTTCGAAATTTCTCGAGCAACGTTGTCATTTAGTGACAACTCAACTCAACTCGATTTAAGAGGCGATTATGTTCAAGGATTCAAACGAGGTTATTGCGTGAAAGGGATTGTTTGGAGGGGGCAGGAAGGGGGGGAGTGGATTCGAGATTATCGAAATGCTCAGGTTCATTCCAGGACGTTTATTGTTTCACCTCGGCGTTAACATTGTTCTCCAATTTTTCATTTCGTTCCCGGTTTTGAATGCAATGGCTTCTTGGTAATTGTTCTCCCTCGCTGCTGCTGTAACTGCAGCTGGTTATCGGTACATTAAGAGCCCCTCGCGCTACAATGAAGGCCCCATTTGGCTGGCGTCTGGGAGAAGGGCCAGAAGGCGAGATAATGTGAGAAGACCCATTTGCAGAAGCGTCGGAGTGAATGTGCCTTCTGAGTTGATAAGAGTCGAAAGGACGCTTCGTTGACCGATTACTTTGTACAATGGCAATGCCGCGTGGTATGGCAACGTGTTGTATTTTATGTGTTACGCATTTATTGTAACAAATGCGTTCAGGAATAAAAGAGAAAATGACCTTAAAATTTGAGGGACAATGATTAATATTTAAAACCGATATCCAAAGCTAGTGTCAGTACGTTACATTTTTGGCATTATGATAAGTAAACATAACTTAGTTTATGCTTGTAAGATCTATTCTACTAACTCCTATATAATCTGGTAAATGACGTATTTTATGTGTTACTCATTTATTGCAATAAGTGTGTTTATGAATAAAAGAGGAAATGGTCTTCAAATTTGAAGGACAATGATTAATATTTAATATCAATATACAAAGCTAGTGTCCGTGCATTAAATTTTTGATGTTATGATCAGTAAACATACATAACCTAATATTTGAAAGAAGAATTTAAGCACTATTCTACTAATTCGTATATAATCTAGCAATATACGTATTTTATGTGTTACTAATTTATTGCAACAAATATATTCGCAATTAAAAGAGAAAATGACCTTCAAATTTGAATGGCAATGATAAATGCTGTATGCAAATCTAGTAGCTGTACGTAACATCTTTGACTTTATGATTAATAAACAGTATGTATTAGTTACTATTTATATAATAAAGTCAATATGATATATTTGTATTAGTCATTCTGGCAATATGGCATATTTTATGTGTAACTCATTTATTGCTCCAAATGTGTTTGTGAATAAAAATTAAACCTGTTTACAAATTTAAATGTCAATGATAAATACTATACTTACAGTGCCATCTATTAATACACTTTGGAACTTGTTTTGTGCTGTACCGTTTCCACCTGTCTTCAAGTATCTTCAGTACAAATTTGAACTCCTTATGACGAGTGGTTCTTTTTTTAAAGCATTTTGAAAGTGGAACTTCAATTATATTCATCCTGTATATGCTTTCAAAATTACCATTTATAAAGATGACATTGGGGGATTTATGCAGAAAACATGTGACAATTTGTTGCAATTATGGGGATGACTAAGAAAATATTAAAAAAAAAGTGCATAGAAAGTCATTTCAATTTATTGTATAGAATATACCCTCACTTCAATTGTATAGAATATCCCTTCATTAGAATTGTATAGAATATCCCTTCATTAGAATTGTGTAGAATATCACGTCATTTCATTAATTTCTAAATTAATGAAATGACTAAATGAATGTTGGAAATTTCTAAAAAAGGATTTGGTCATAAAACCTGCATTAAAATTGTCCATTTTTCTCAAATCCCAAAATGGCCGGTCATTCCATAAGTCATTTCAAGCCAGTCCTTTCCAGTCATAAAAAAAATATTACTAAAAATATTTTCTTCAAGTAAATAGTATTTAAATTACTTCCTCATATATTATAAATCAATTTTGTTTTTCGAAATAAAAGTAAGTGTGTCTCACAAAAATTTCAAACCACTAATTTGTTCTAGATCATAATAACTTTTACAGCGATTCTCCTCCTATAAATCCCAGAAATAATTATACTTTAAATAACATCGCATAACGCTTAACGTAGAAAATATTATATTAGCTAGACACATTTTTTTCCCACAAACGGAGAGAACAAGATCTCTGGAATTCTATACGCAAACTTGAAGACATGTTCTTTTTTTGTCCTTCAAAAAAAAGGATGGCGAAACATTACAGAGGTTTGGTTCATCAGATCTGCTGCTTGTGAAGCATTTTAAATTTGCAGACTTTAATTTGCAATTCAAAAGACCAGGCGTGGAAGGGTTACCCTCCCCGGAAAGTATTGTCAAGTTAGGTGGAGGACAATCAAAACAAAATGCAAATGCAAATTACCACCAGCACTCCATTCGGAGACTGCCGGTTCCTAATAAATTGAAATTTCTGTGCAAATTCGGAGGAAAACAAATGCAAAAAGTTGAGAGAACACGGAGGCCATGGAGGTTCTTCTTTTAAAGAACGAAGAACCATACCACCCGGTTGATTTTGTTTGCAGTAATTTATTTGAAGTGGAGAAAACATTGAGCCTTCATTTACATATTTATTGAAATAGGGATTCAAAGTAATATTGTTGTATAAAAATTCAACAGATAAGGGGAAAAAATTATTGGATTTTGATTTGGTACTATTTTCTTTTCTTCTTCCTTTCATGATGAGAGGGTATTTTGTGGCCGTATTATTTTGTCTGAGACAGTCTTTAAAATTATATCTATTAAATGCGAAAGACTGGAGACGATTTTGTTTTGTAGTTTCTCAGGAATTCGTTTGAAGTAAAGATTAATTATTATTTGGTTTTGTAATGCTTTGAAAGTTCTTGCTATGGGAATCGAATTGAAAAGTCTTGTATGTCATTAAGTAATTTTATTGAAAACTGTTTTGAAAAGTCTTTCCGTCAGAGCTGTGAATTATTTAAAGAGCTTTCTTGTAAAAGTTAACTATTAAAGTTTTTTTACATTATGTAGTATGATGGTCCAATTCCCATTCCAACTTGGTGTTTACAATTCAGAAATATATAATTTTTCATGTAAAATATTTTGATAAAGAAGGGAGAAAAACAACTATCACATTGGCAAAAGAAATTTTAGTATTTTTGGTAAAATAGTTTTATTTTCCTTGAATCCATGTAAAGAATACTGAAAGAAAGTTTCTTAAAAACTTCTTTAGTATTTGAAGTTTGTGTTGAAGGCTTAAGAACTCCAAAAAATGTATGAATTATTTCATGTAACGCCACATTCCAGGAAAGGAAAGGCTAATGGATTATTTAATATTTGTATTTTATTTTATTTATTATTTAGGTTTTATTGAAAAGGGAGGATAAACAGTTCAAAGTGATTACGTAAGGAGACCTGCTGTTGTTTTTTCGTATTTTGTATAAAATTAGTGTTTGTAAGGTTTGATGTTTTTTCTCTTATATTTTTATATTTTTGCATTAATATATTTTTTATTATTATTTTTCAAGTATTTTTTATGATAAAATTTTAGGATATTTGATTAGATTTTTTGCAAATATATTTTAAAAAAATAAAAAAATTTTAATTACTAACACCTTTATTCTAGGGTACTGATTTTAAATGATAAATTGCAGTGATATTGAATATGTGGAATATTTTATTCTTTGTATTTTAATTATTTTTTGACTTTTAATAGAATTTTCTTATCTAATGTAAATACATTTTATTTCAAAAATGAATTAACTGAAGCAAGTGAATTGAAATCTATTAAATTACATTTATTTTGATTTTTATTGT